>PVKA01009927.1:0-66345 GCA_004027165.1 Ctenomys sociabilis
TGCAATCACCGGTGAAGATTGTGTCAGCATCAATGCTGCATACATTCTGCATTCTCTGGGAAAATACTTTTATGAGCTCAAAGTAGACCTTTCCATTCTGTGAATGACCAGAGTAAAGGTTTCCCTGCCAGATTAGCTCCATGAGATCCAATGATTGTTCAACCCAAACTACGAAGATGAACTAAAATGAACAAGGCATGTTGGTGCACGTGTATAATTTCAGCATTCAGGAGGCTGAAGCAAAGAGATAGTAAGTTCAAGGCCAGCCTGGACTATACAGAAAGTTTTATTTATTTATTTATTTGTTTGTTTATTTTTGATGGGACTGGGGATTGAACTCATGCCCCTTGCACTTGCCAGGAAAGTGCTTATTCCACTGAGCCATCTCCCCGGACCCCAGGAAGTTTTATTTTTAAAGCAAAAAATAAAACAAAAGACTGAAAATGGATGATTAGTGGCATGCTTTTGGACAGAAAATCATGTGATCTTCTATTGACCTACTCAATAGTTTTCTTCATTGGATAACAAAAGTACAGAAGTAGTAGTGGGAAAATAAAATTCTCAACTTCAGATAATGTGTTTCCATTTATGACCTTAAAGAAGATGTAAGTGTTCTTTTATGTATCCATTTGTTTGGCTGCAAGTGACAGAAAACCTAGTAGTTGCTTACACCATACAAATCATGTTCAGTGAGTAGCTAAAAGTGGTGCCAGTTCCACATGTTGTATTGTTTTTCACTCAAGGTTAGAATCTGTAACTCTGCCATGAGAGTGCTGCGTGGCATGTTCAGTGCTCATGTTTAAGACCGAGAGTCCTGAACATCTCCTTGAGCCCCAGAAAACTTCCCCTTATGCGTCTCCTGAGTCAGGTCGGAGGCAGACAGCCAACCGGAGCTGGGAGGGAGACAGGAAAGTGAGTATCTGGCAAGGGAAGTGGGATTGTCTTACTTCCTTTGGCAAACTGTCTGTTTCAGTACGTTCAGAATTTTAAAACGGAAGTTTTATTTTATGACAAAAGTTAATGCATGATTACTTAAAAACATTTGGAAATGGGAGGAAAAGATTTCTTAGTGCCATTACCCAAAGACTTTACTCAGTGGTTTAATGCTATTCTAATCATACTGCACTTGGAAGGTGAGCTTTATTTTTTTTTTTTTCATTTAATATATGGTTAATTAATTAACAAATATACTTACATTTTGAAATAAAGTACAGGAGGCAGCATAAAGCAGGAGAGAGAGAGAGAGAGAGAGAGAGAGAGAGAGAGAGAGACACTGAGAAGTTCGGGTTCACAGAGGGCTCCTGGGTTTTCCGGACGCTCTAGTGTTGCTCCACAAATGTGTCCTGCTCCTGGGCTGCACTGCAAACCAGGAATCCGCAGGATTTTAAATAGGATGGTCCAGGGTAAGAATTTGTGTTATACCAGTTACACCAATGCAGTTTCATACATGCATTTCTGGTTACCAGAAGAGAAGATAAAAGGCACTACTTAACAAGCACTCTAAACATTCTTGAAATGACAGAGGAAGAGACACATACACACAGAGACACAGAACTGGCTTGAGTAGAGAGATGGCGCCTGTGGTCCATTTTCTAACTCTAAATCTGTCACTGTACTCCCATTTCCTCCAAATAGAGGCAATTCTCCCAGGTTTTATCAATTTCAGGTCTGTAGGGCAATGCCAGCGATGCCTTTGAGACACACCCCCTCATGCTGTTCAGGGGCAAGCAGGCCAGGTGAACTGGAAATTGTTACCAGCTGAAATAAGAGCTCCATGTATAATCATATAACGTATAACACCTGACAGTCAATGTCAGCTGTATTTTTCAACAGAAGCCAGAAATTTAAATTTTTTACATCAAGTTGTATTAGAAGCTAATATAAAACTCAAAACCAAATGAAACTGGGCCAGAGGCAACAGTGCACCTGTGGAGTAACAGTTTTTAAGTGCAGTTAAGGCAGTGGCCCACCCCACCCAGGACAGGTACAGGATCTAAGGACCTGGTTAAGAAGCTCCTTAGGGCACATTTTGCTACATAGCACAGCTACAGAATCCCAGTCTAAATCATCCAGTGCTTACATTAACAGGTGAGTAAATAGGGTCTCGGATGTTATCATCTCTAGTTTGTCATTGACAGTATAATTATTCCTCTTACTGGTTGCAAAATATCCGCGGGACTGAGTAGAGCTTTGATGTGCACCCTGGGAAGCAGAATGCACTGTATTGGAAACAACGTTGTCAGAACTCTTTTGGGCCTCAAATCCTTTTATATGTTTTCTTCACCGTCACACCTTGATCCATATCAAATCCTGTGTCTTTTGCCTTAATCTCCCACTTTAAGCTGAAAATAAAAACAAAAATGATGAAAGTCTTAATGCAGGTGTTCCCGTGAGAAGCACCACCTCAAGCAGCGTCTGCTCTGCCTCCCTCGTCTGCTCTACCTCCCTTGCCTCTTAATCTCTCCTCTGCAGACAAAGAATGATCAACATCACCAGATAGGATGGCTAGATGGCTGGCTCTGGCTTGCTGAAAGCAGCCCAGAAAGGGGATTTAACAACTTTGAACTTCTCGTGGGATTTCTGCCTTTGACACAGTTGTTATTAGAGTTTGAGGTAGCAACAGCTCCTGTGAGAACACCAGGTTTCTAAATGATTCATCTCCAGACCTTGATATTCTATCCAGGTGTAGGAATAAACAGCGCAGCCCTGGGGTTCTATCCTGGGGCTTGGAAGGGCTTCAGTGAAATTCTATAGCAAAAGGCCCAGGCCCTTCTCTGACTTTCTCTTTGTTCTACTAACTTTTTATCTCTGCAAAGCAAAGGGATTTCCTCAGGGGATTAAGCAGAGGAAACCACCTGAGGTAGGGATAGTGTTTCATTAGAATTAAGAGTTGCAAAACTATCCTGAAGCCTTCTCCCGAAGAAGTCTCTTTCCTCAGCACCAGGCAGCAGAAATCCCCACCCTGCTGCAACGTCTCACATTCCTGGATCCTCCTTCTTCCTGGCCACAGGGGTGTCTCTGGCAAACAGAAGTGTCTTAAGTAAGTCACAGGGTGTCTCATCCCAAATAAAACCTACTCTCTTTCTCAAAACATTTTATATGTGCTATTTTTTCTTTTTAACATGGTGTTTGCAAGTAATTTAAAGCTTCATAGATGCCTCTCTCACCCTGCCTTGTATTGGCTTTTGAGAGGAGAAAGGGATAGGAGTGAGGAGAGAGTTCATTCCTCAGGTACAGGTCTGAGGTGCTATTGCACAAGGGTGATGAGCATTTCGGGTTCACAGAGGGCTCCTGGGTTTTCCGGATGCTCTAGTGCTGCTCCACAAATGTGTCCTGTTCCTGGGCTGCACTGCAAACCAGGAATCCGCAGGATTTTAAATAGGATGGTCTAGGGTAAGAATTTGTGTTATAGCAGCTACACCAATGCAGTTTCACACATGCATTTCTGGTTACCAGAAGAGAAGATAAAAGGCACTACTTAGTAAGTACTCTAAACATTCTTGAAATGACATAAATCACGTTTCTATTGGATTTGTTCCTTAAATTTTTATATTCTGATCTGTGACTGTACATCTTGAAAGATAACCCCAAATAACCAATTTCTAAGCTATGTTTTAAATTACTTTTATTTATTTATTTTTTAAAAATTCATTTATTTATTACAGTGTCTTGCTACACATCACGGATTCTTTTTTTGCAGGGGTGGGGGGTCAGCTCAGCCCGCCCTGGGGTGAGCGGCTGGCATGGCATGTGGTGCTGGGGCTCGAACCGCGGTCCCTGAGAGGCGCTTTAGACCGCTGAGCTATCTTGCCAGCCCTATGTTTTAAATTACTTTTAAAGTGAAGGATTTTTCTTTTGATTGGCATTAACTTTTTCAAAGAACCGATATTTTTTTTTCTGTACTTTTTAGTTTTGTTCTGTTTTCTTCGCACTTATGATCACTGCATTTTTAGGGAGCTGTTTACTTCATACTTTGATTGCTTTGGCTGTATCTCATCTAATTTAACATATTCCTGGCTTAAATATTATTGATTGGCATTTCCTTTCTTCTTTAAATATTATTCACCTTTTTCACATTTTTTGTTAGGCGTTGTACTTTGCTATTTAATTGTTATTTATTTTGGATGTAATGCATATGGAATTTTTTCTTTTCTTATGTATTTGGTACAGAGTCAGAGGTTTTCACTACGTAGATCAGACTTAGAGTGATCCTCCTGTTTTCAGCCTCTCAAGTGCTGGGATTACAGGCATGCGCCACCATGCCAAGTTTCAATCACTGTCTCAGCACACCCTGGGGCAGAACTGGCAGGGCAGGAACACTGAGGATTGAACCCCGGCCACTGCTGGCATTTAAAAACAAATGTATTTGGTATAGGGTCTCACTATGCAGCTCAGACTCCTAGTGATACTTCTATTTTCAGCCTCCCCAGCCCTGGAATTACAGGTGTGCTTCACCACGCTGGACTCAATTGCCAGGTCAGCACAGGCATCTGGAATTTTGACTAAAACTTTCTATGTTGTAACTCAGAATATGGTCAATCTTTGGTTAAGATATCCTTGGGCAAAAAAGAGAATTAGCTCCTTTTTATGGTTTGTGGCTAGGTGTCCCCCCAAAGCCTCATGCAGTGATGGGGCTGAGGGATTCTAGAATTTGTAATTAATTCATGATCCAATGCTGGGATCATGGGTAAAAGTGCAGCTAGAATTATGGGTATAAGTGCTATATCTAGCCTGGAGCACAGCCTGAGTGCAACATAAGGAAGGAGAGGCTTGCTCTCTGCTTCTGCCACCACTGCTGCTTCTGCTCCTACCTTTTTGCTCTTACTGTTTTGCTGTTTGCTACCTCCATGAACGGCTGCCCTCTGCCATGTGCCACTCTGCCTTGGAGCCAGCCGAAAATGGACTGAAACCTCCACAAACTGTGAGCTAAATGAAACTTTCCTTCCTTCATTTTGGGTGTTGGGTTTTTGGTCCCATCAATGAGAGAAAAGTTACCAAGATGCTCGTACTGCCATGTAGTTATCTGCATGACTATTAAGGCTGTCTAGTTAATGTTGTATAATTTGGCATCACGTTTGTCAGTTAATTTTATTTTTGAGATAGATACTTTCACTTACATATTTCATTTGAAAGTTTTTTTCCTATTATATATTGCTTTAGAAAGCTGGAATTTTTTAATGATCAAGTTATTTTTTTCTATTGCCTTTATTATAAAATGTTATTGTGAAAAGAATCTCAAATCAGTCTTTCTTATTTCTTTTTTATTTTTATTTTTGAGACAGGCTCTCTCTGCCTCAGCTTCCTGAGCACTGGGAGTTCAGGTGTGCGCCACCACACCTGCCGAGAAAAGATGGTTACAGCAATAACGGCTGGCATTTGTTGATGACTTACAGTGTAACAACTACTGTGCCAGTCGCTTCAGGAACAACTCACATGACTTTTTAGATAAGGAAACTAAGCTTTGTGACTCTCACACTACCACACGATGATCTGGACAGAACTGCAGCTAATGGTCTTTCTGGCTCCAAGACTGCAGGTTTTTGTTTTTAATTTTATTTATTAAGACTGCAGGTGACTACTAAGCAGTAGGTTGGAGTATGACCTATTCAGCCCCAAATAGGATTTTGTGTATTTCTATCTGTGCCATTTCTTCCAGTCCACTTATCTTAGTTTTGACTGTTTCTCATGCTCAGGGGGGTGCTTTAGCCTGAGTTCTAGCTGGCCTTGGACTCACTATGGAGCCCAGGCTGGCCTCCGTCTCAGGGTAGTCCTCCTCCTGCCCGAGCCTCCTGAGCGCTGGGATCACAGGTGTGTGCTACCATGCCTAGCTGCAGTGTTCATTTTTAATAGGAACATGCAATGAGAGCTGAGCTGAAAGTAAATACAACTGATGTACTTGACAACAAAAAACCTGGGTGTGCACATCCATTCCTGCTTCCCTCCATTAGCCTCTCCCTTTTGGCGAACCACTGACCTACTTCCTAGTCAGCATAGGTTGCAATTGTGTTACCTGGCTGAGGCACAGTCAGGGCTTAGAGAGGACAACCTGGCAATTACACAGTGTTCCTAGTGTCAGTGTACATTCATAAATGCTCTGGTGCATGAAGTCTAAAACATTGTGATTTGCTAACGAAGTCTAAGCCAGTAGAGAAAATAGAGCATATAGCGAGTGCATTTGGAATAATTTCACTTGAAAATCTGTTAACATACCTGTTTTAATTATTAAATTCGATCACTGGCTATTCACCATTGTTTGCTTATATCCTCCAAATATTAGAATTTCTCTCTCTCTTTTTCTCTTAGCAACTAAATATTTCTATCCAGAGACAGATGGTTTATCTTCCAATCCTCTTAGAGGCATACAATTCATCCTGGGAGTAAGAGCCTCCAAGTGGTGCTACACTTGAAATGTTAAGCAAGGACCTGAATTGCCTTAGTTTTAAATAAAGGGCAATAAACAAATAATACTTTGCTCACTGCCTTTCCAAACTGCCTTTGCTTGCTGCTCATTCTCCAATGGTCAAAGGGCTGGGAGGGTATGAGAAATCTTTTTCTTAATGTCACTTGCTTTAGAGTCCCATCCTATCTATCCATCCATCCATCCATCCATCCATCCATCCATCCATCCATCATCCTCACTGGGAGTCCAGGAGTGCACCACCATGCCTGCTGAGAAAAGATGGTTAACAGCAATAATGGCTGGCATTTGTTTGTGACTTACAGTGCTGATCACCTACTGTGCCAATTCAGAAACAACTCACACAATTATTTTCAGATGAAGAAACTAAGCTTTGTGACTCTCACAGTACTACACAATGACCTGTACAGAACTGCAGCTAATGGTCTTTCTGGCTTCAAGACTACAGGTTTTATTTTTACTTTTATTTATTAAGACTGCAGGTAACTAATAAGTGGTATGTCAAACAGCAGGTTGGACTGTGGCCCATTCAGCCCTAAATAAGATTTTCTACATTTTTATCTGTGCCATTTCTTCCAGTCCACTTATCTTAGTTTTGACTGTTTTTCCTTCTAAAAGGGGTGTTTCAAAAACATTTGATTGAATATGTACAAAATGCTCCTCCATTCAACACTTTATCAAGCTTTTCCCACAAGCAAGGTGTAGGTATGAGGTGGGGAATCTTAAGACAAGAGTTCCTGCCTTAGGTCATGGTCAGACTGTAATGGCATTGCTACCTGTGTGACAGCAGGGTTACAGCTAGAACACTATGGAACCAAAACTGGAGAACACAGTGGTATGCAAGTGACCTTTGCAAGATCAGGGGTTTCCCCAGAGAAGGGCAGGTAAGGTGACCAGCTGAGCACACTCAGTGTAAGTGACAAGAAGCTCAGCAGAGCCAGGGATAAGACGCACAGTCAAGCATAAGTGTGCAGAGTGTGGAAAAGAGGCTTGCAGTTGGAAATGAACCCAGAAAGGTACAGATGGTGACATGCTTAGAACACCAGACAAGACCCGGACAGCTGAAGGGTTGGTCAGATGAGTAACATCTAAGAATGGTGAAGGCAGCAGGAGTGAAGGCAGCAGGGAGTGGGGTATGTTTGCCCTGTGAAGAAACTCCCAACTTCCCTTCATGCCTCCACTAGGAAGATTGCAGGGCACATACTTGAGTAGCTGATGTGCCAAGCCATGCCAGGGGTCTGGCCAGGCTGCCTGAGGTGAGCCAGTTAGGGAGGAGATGGTGGGGGCTGGGCCATGAAGGTCGGGGTGGTGAGGTGACATTTTTTTTGCTTTTCTGAGCATTTATTACAAGATCCCAACAGCGTTTTATTTTTTCTTCTCAACATCCTGGTCTGCAACTTCCTTGGCTCTCTTCGCCCAGATGCCAAAGAGCCAGGCATTGGCACGGGTCATGAGCAGACTGGCGAGTGCCTTGAAGTTCTTTTCTTCCTCAGTGAAGACTCAGGCATTCTCCTTGTAGACATTCCTGATGGGCATCACAGGTCCTGTCAGCTGGGTGGCCAATTTGAGTTCTTCAGCAGAGCTGTCTCCCTTTTTGGGGGCTGATGGCTTCCTGGGGAAGAGGATGAGCTTGGAGCGGTGCTCTTTCAGCAGCTGCACGTTGGTAGATTTGTTCCACCGCCTTGGGTCCACCGAGATGCCAGTGGTCGGGGCCACCTTCTTGTGAATATCGGCCACCTGCAGCCCCTCCAGACTGAAGCCCCTGCCGGTTCCAACCTTGGTGTGGTATCTCACCGTGGGACAGCACGTGATGGTCCAGATGTTTCTGGACGCAGGACGCGGGGCAATGCGGTGAGCTTTTGCCTGCCGGGCCTTACGCCTGCGGATCTTCCCAGCTGGCTGGTTGAACCACGTAGCCACACTCCACTGCCAGTCCTTGTGAAAGTGGGGCTTCAGAATTATGCCATTCCGGCTGGGCGCCATGACTGCCTCTTAGGCCGCGGATTGGCAGAACCGAAAGGAGCCGTGTCGCAAAGCACCTTGGGGTAGTAGACCTCCGTGTTTTTTTTTTTTTTTTTTTTTTTAACCTGAAACGATTTGCTGAAGGAATGAACTGTGGAGTGTCAAAGAGGGGAGTCAAGCTCAGGCCACGTGTTGGGTGTGGCCTATAATCCCAGTGCTGGGGAATCATTGAGCTGGAGACCAGCTGGGCTACAAAGTACACTCAAGGCCAGGCTGAACCATACAGTGAGACCCTGTCTCAAAACAAAAACAAAAACAAAAACAAGAGCATGCCAAGTGTTGGGCTTTGGCAACTAGAAGGAAGGTGGGCACGTGTCTGAGATGAGGAGCTGAGGAAGGAGCTTTTGATTACACTGGTGGTCACAGTGAGTAGGGCTTTGCCTGGTCGTGGCAGGAGAAGTCTATTAAATGCACCAGTCAGGAGAGATCAGGTGGCTACATGTTCAAGAGGTGCTGGGATCTCACAAAACCAAGGAGACTCAAGAGTTAAAAAGAAAAAATGAAGGCAAATTATAAATAATCCTTTCAAAGTAAAGATGCTCTCCCTGGCATTTCCATCACCATTAGCTTTATCACTTACACAGTTCTGGGATGGTGGTAAAAGCAATGTCAGGCTGTAGCAAGTGGCCGAGGCTGGACCTGAGGCTAGAAGCACTGTCATCACCTATGAGCTTTGAAAGCGTGAATCATGAGTCATGGCCCTGCCCGCCTGGTGAGTCACAGCTCAGATAAGACCGGAGATGTGCTTCGAAGCTGTGGAGATCCTCAGGTACACTGTGCTGAGAGTGCACTGATAAGCAGCTTAGGGTTTCCAAGCTTTAAACACTGAAAAGAAAAGGAATCACTTTTGTTTTTTAAAGGAAAAGTATCTTTATTGTTTGAAATATAAAAAAGTTGTCATGACATTTCTTCTCATTGAAGTTTTAAAAATATCTAGATCACATTTAGTATGATATAAAATGCACTTACAACATCCAATGTGACAGTAAGAAACGCCACTCACAGGTACAGTTGAAATTGCTTTGAGAAAAAATTTCTTAACACTGAATCCCACATAAATAGGACTTCACTTTTTCTTGTTTTCTAAAATATAGCATTCACTGGAGATCATAAATCTAGCTTTTTCACCTTTGTCCTTGACAGTTAAATGGAAAAGCCAGCAACAATGAATTTTCCTTTTTGAACTTTTATCTGTTTTAAGATAAAACAAAAGCCTTAATTTGTAACCAAGATCGTTTAGAATGCCTGCCTCATTTTCATCTTGTTTCAAATCATAATTCATTAAAAAAAAATATAGGTGATGCAAAGGTTTTTTTAAAAAGCATGCATTATTCAGCTGCCCGGCCACCCCGCAACAGTGTTTCTGAAGTGTGGACACACGGTAGCGGTAGCGTGACCTTGGTGGGCTGTGGCTCAGGCTCAGCCTGACCCGAGTTGCAATGCGCTCATTCATCTGGCAGCAGAGGCACAGGGGCTGCCAGGCTTGACTCTTCCTTTTCCTTCTGCTTGGCCGCTGGACAAATGATGCAGACATAAGCTAAGAAAAGGCCCCATGCCCTGTTGCTAATTAAAATAAGTGCATTTCTGCTGTGGATATGCTGTGGTCTGGAAATTTTTATAAGACCATCTTTTCAAAGCATTGATAAGAACTTTGAAAAGCCCTTTTTTTTGAGCTGAAACAAACAGGAGTCAGATCAGTACCTCATTCTCCACACTTAAGGTGCTATTCTGGAAGCAAGTGAATCACTGCTCTCCAGGAGCGTGTTTACTAGACATACGTTAAGAAAGTGCCTGAGCATGTACATCTGGAATGACTGAACAACAAAATACAGAGATTTGGTTACTTTCCTGGCAGGGCTTGACTCTAAAGGAAACTGACATTTAAAATAATATGGGGGGAAATGTAGAGGCACTGGAATGCTTATCAGTTTATTACTGCTGTCACAGCTGGGGACTTAAGCGAGTCAATGACACTGAGTCACATGCTGACATGGTCCTTAAGTTAGGCTCTTTGGCCTTGGGCTCTGATGCTCTGGGGAGGAAGGCTCCCGACTGGGTCTGTGGGAGTGCAGCCTGTACCACCTTTCCAAGGACGTGTCTCCGGCTCCTCGGGGTGCCTCTGCTCAGTCCTCCCCATTCAACTCTTCTGGACAGCACTGAAAAGCTTTCGCTGGTTTTCTAGGCAGTCTTTCAGCTTATCCTCTGTCAAAGTCAGTCGCTGCTCCAAAATTGAAACAGTCTGCAAAGAGGAGAATAGAATCAAGCCTGGAACCCAGGGTCGGGGGAGGACGACAATAATACTCTCTGCACAGGTGACCCTCTTAGAACAGGGATGGCAACCTTCTGCCAAGGCGGTGGCTGAGAAATGAACCCCCAACTTGATTTTTCTGTTGGGCTCAACCACAGGACACAGCACTATGGAGTGCGCTGAGGAAGAGAGAAAAACTGATGGTGAGGAGAAAAAAGAAGAGATTAGGCTGCTGCAGAGGCCATTGGGAGTCCCTCATCTTCTGAGGCCCTCAGGCCAGGGAAGATCTCACACAGGGCTCTCTGAGCAGTGCCACAGGCTACACAGTGCGGAGTGGCAGGGGCACTACTACAATGCCACCGCTGGTCCTTCTGTCACAGCCCGGTCCAGGGAGAACGAGATGTAAGGCACCCAGCCGATGGATAACTGACTACCCTCGGGTCCCTCACCCAGAAGATGGCAACAGTAGTGCCGGGGAGGCAGGACTCGCAGACTGTGTCTTCTAACTTTGCTTGGATATGGCTGTGTAGACTCCCTTAGAACATATATATATATATATACACATGTGTGTCAAGTTGGGGAAATCCTACTTTTTTATACTGACTACATTGCTTTTTGTCTTTTATATCTTCTATTTAAAAAAATCACATAGGGGCTGGGGAGATGGCTCAGTAGAATAAACGCTTGCCTGGTAAACGCAAGAGCCTGAGTTCAACCCCTGGTTCTGGAAAAAAAAAAAAAAAGTCATATGAAGCAAGGCATACATCAGAAAGCCACACAAAATACATGTGTCACTTAATGAATTCTCATAAGAAAAACAAGTATAGCTATCATCACACAATGGCAACTGCATCACTTCGACCAAACACCTAAAAAAACCAACCTGGAGGAGGAAAGATTAATTCAGGTTTCACAGTCTCAGAGGCATCAACCTTGCTCAGCTGACTCAACTGTCCTTAGGCCTGAGGCAAGGAAGAAACAGCTGCTTGGAAGACAGCTGGAGCTTGGACCACTCCTGTCACCTGGACCTTCCTCATGTTTCCATCAGTGGGTAAACCCACTAATGCACCAAGACCCCACATGACATAGTTATGCCAGGAACCGGGGACTGAACTCAGGCCCTTGCACTTGCCAGGGAAGTGCTTATTCCACTGAGCCATCTCCCCACCCCTATACCATGAGCTTTGGGCCTCCTTTCAAATAACAAAAGTAATGCCCAATAACTACAACCTTGCCAGACACCTCAGAGCACTTTCCTTGTATTTCCTCCAATCACCTCAACTGTCTTACCTCACAATAGCCCTTCCCCTGACTTTTTGATCACTTTCTAATATTTCTTCATAGTTTCATTTCTCACATACTCACTGCAAGACACTAAATTATCTTTCCTGTCTTCAAAACCTGGTATGTTTTTTAATCTGTAGGTAATCCCTTTCTCACTCTCTCCCTCTTTCTTCTTTTGTTTTTTGCTTTCTCCTTCTTTGTCTGAGGGCACTGTGTTACTGGACTGAAACACAGCCTCCTATGTGCTATGCAGGTGCTACACCACTAAGCTAGACTCCCAGCCTTCTCTTTCTTTTCTGTTGAAGACTAGCCATCTGCCCTGTAAAGTTTCCACTGGTTTGGAAGTGTGACACTATTAGTAGAATTTTGCCATTTTCTGTACATTTCGGCAACTGGGTCCAAAGGCTTGGTCAGTGTAAATTCCGTGGTAACATTAGAGGTTAGTGATGGCGAATCTCCTAGAGCTTTTAATGATACAAACAATCTGCCATGGCACACGTCCTGTAGGTTCACCATGACTGCTTTAGGTGGTGGTCTATTTTTTCATTATAGGACATATTAATAATGTTTGATCGTTTTTCTTTTAGTATGTTAACAAATCAGTGCCTACATTTATTCCTGGGGAATGCAAATGAGAATATGATCTATCATTAACAATTTAATAATTGGGAGAACTGGTAAACAAGAGACAGTTCTCTTATCTATTCCTTGGTTACACAGTGGTAGAGTTTACATAGGAAGGTGGAGATAAATGCTTCATTATATTAGTTAACAAATTTTAAGACGAAATGACTCCAGTCAATATTCTGAAGGTTACAAGTTTATCAGGTATCAGTTTACCATTATTTGAAAGTTTTTGCCTTTATATTAGACAGTATCAATGACTAATTAAAAACAAAAGTGATGCAGAAATACCTGCTATTATTTCTTTAGGTTTCCTATGTGCTGAGCAATTTGCCAGGTACATTATATATATTATTCCAGTTCTACACACTAACGCTGATGATACATTCATTATCAACATTTTTAACTCTGGTTAACTACATTTATCTACCATCTAAAATACAATTTCATTTAAATTTATTTCTACTTACAATTTAATACCAACAATCATAATATCCTGCAATTTACATGATGTGAAGTCATCTGTAATTAAAGTGAACCAGAACACACCTATGACACTCTCTACTTGCCATAGATGCACTGCTCCCTTGGGCAAGTGCTCCTTTAGGCTTACTCAAAACTCTTTAGTATGTAAAAGGAATCCAGCCCTTCACAATTACAAGTAAAAAAAGAGAAATTTAATAAAGTTCAGCATGACTCATTTAACCTTTGATCAGATAAAAGGAGAAATGGGTCACGAAGCTGTAGAAGGGGATGGAAAGCTCACTAGGGAGAGACCCCAGTAGAAGGGCACTGCTAGCTGACAAGTTTGGTGGCCATGTGGGATGAGCCAGCAGAGAGGGTGGGGGCCTGTAAGTGAAAGGAATGTCTGCTGAACACAGACAAAATCTCTTCTCGAACAAACACAAAGTGAAAATAGGTGACTTTTTAAAAGTTTTGCTTTGAGCATAACATAAAACAATGCCACATTCGCAAATGGGTCTTTCTTACCATCTGTCAGACTCCAAAACTATAAATGTATCTCTTGACTTCAAAAGTCCTAAGATGATATCCACAGGACAAAATTACTCACTTAACTAGTGGAATTCAACAGTGGATGTAAAACAGAATCGCACAATGACAGGGTCGGGGCAGGACCTGGGCAGAGAAATGCTCTTCAGCAGCCTGAGAGATACAACACACAGCCAGTGCTCAGGACCTAGGTAGGTGCTTCTGCGGAGGAGCTGGCTCAGCTGGAAATACTTATCCTGGATAAGTAACTTCCTCCTCTCTGTTACCCGTGAGCCTCTCTTGTGTGTAACTGTGGCAATGTCTGCTCTGCCAAATGTTGCAGAGGATCAACAGAAGACTCCAAAGGACATAGAGTCAGCAGAGCTGGAAGAGGAAGCTGTTCACTGTATCCATTTCAACAGACAGCTTTCCTTGCATTATATCTGTACCTCCTGTCCAAGAGCTGGAAGCTTTTGATACATTATTTAAGATGCTCTATTAATTTTTTCCTTCTTTGAAAAGGTAAATTGCTTCAGAGGACTGGTTAAGATTCTAAAAGCAGAATAAAAGTCCTTCACCTCTGGAAGAAACTGTATCAACACAAGCTTTGGAATGAGAAAAATTGTATACTGGACCATCAGAATCTTTCTAGAATAGTGAAAAATTTAACAAACATCATCAATATTTTACACTAATCTGAAATGTTTACTTCTAATACACTTTTCTTAAGGTTTTAAATGTTTCTTTAGGAGTGGACTAACCTTTAAGTACTATATCACAAATTCTAGTGGCAAAATATCATTGCCTAGAACCAAATGCTGTCTTTATGGCATTAAGTTCCACTAGCTTAGAGCAGCTAGTGGGATCTAGCTTAGAGCAGCTCAGCCCCACATGTCTTGTTCTATGGCTGCCAGCTGGGGAAGAAAACTCCCTGCTCTGCACATCTTCTCCTGAGGCAGAGCATGGCAACCTACCTGGGTCAGCACATGGAGCTGCTCCATAATGTGCTCCAGGGCGTCTGTCACAGCGAGTGGGATGCTTCTTTGACTCTCAGAGGGCAGGTTGCTCGCATCTTCTGTTTTCTTTTTCACAGCTGCTGGTAAACATTCTGGTGATGTTAAGGATGGGTTCAGGAAGTAGCCACAGCTCTCTTCACCCTTGACTGGCACAGTTCTAATAGTGGTTTCTGTTGTCTTTAACATCATAGAAAAGATAGAAGACTCATGTTTTCCAAACTTTAAAATGATACATATGTAAAAATCTTAAATATTCTGCCTCTAAAAATTCTAAACGTACACTCAATTATCCTCAACTATAATAAATTATGTAAACTTAAAATATAAAAAGAGAACAAAACTAATAGTGAAATGAGAAAATCTATGATTTTCCTTTTCACTGAAATATGTATTTTATACATCTGTCTGAGGAATCAGGTGTTCTACCATTGAGGAGATTGTTTCATTCTCAATTAAAACTAAACACATTCATTAAAATAACTATTACTCAAAAAGTAGAAAATAATCATTTTGGGAAAATGTAGCAAAATTGAAACTCAATGCATTGCCAATAGAAGTATAAAAAGTGCTATAGGTGCCATGAAAACAGGTTGGCAGCTCCTCAAAAAATCAAAAGGAAGAAAAGGAAAAGCAAAAAAGAAGAAGAGAAGGAAAAGGTGGAAACAAAGTATATGGTCCTCCCCTCCCCACAAAGTCTCATGCAGGCACAGTGGCAGCTTCTAGAAATACTTATTATCATTATTATTGTTGGCAGAACTGGGGATTGAACTCAGGCCCTTCCGCTTGCCAGGCAAGCATTTATTCAACTGAGCCATCTTCCTGGCCCCTGGGGCAGCTTCTAGAGTTGTGATTAATTCACCATTCAGTGCTGGGATTAAGGGTGTGCATGCTATACCTGCCCTGAACGTGGCATAAGGGAGGGAGACAGGCTTGCCTGTCTAGGCTGCTGCTCCTCCCTTGTGGCTCTTGCTGTTTTACTGTTTTCTACTGCCACAAACGGCTGCCCTCTGCCATGTGCCACTCTACCTTGGAGCCAGGTGAATATGGCCTGAAACCTCTGCTATCTGTGAGTTGAACAAATACTTCCTTCCTTAATTTTGGGCGTCAGATACTTTGTCCCAGCCAAGGAGAGAAAAATGAGGGAAAAGTAACTGAGATGTAAAGCTTTTGTCAGTATGGAGGAAAGGGGGGTTTGAAGGAAGCAGAGAGAAAAGGGAAAAGAATCAAGGTGTATCATGTATTAATGGTACACACTTCCCATGGTGATCACTATGCCTATCTAAAATACACCGATAAACTTAATTAGTTAAAACATTACCATATGACCTAGTAATTCCACTGTAAGCATATAATCAAAAGAAACAAGGGCAAACACTAAAACAAATATCTGTTCAATATTCAAACCAGCCATTACTCCCAACAGCCCAGACAAAAACAACAAAAGTATCCATTCATAGGTAAAGGTATAAAAAAAGTGCATAAACTTATGATGGGTATTATTCTGCTACAAAGAATGGGATTATGATACAAACAGCATGAATAAACCTTGTAAAGATTATGCTAAGAGAAGTAAACCAGACACAAAAGAATGAACTCTGTAATTAGCTAGCACAGGTAAATCCAATCAGGGTAGAGGATTCTCGGAGCTGCAGGAAGGGGAGCAGGATAATGGAGAGTTGTTGCTTAATGGGTACAAAGTTTCTGTTTGGAATGACAATAAGGTTCTTGAAATAGTGTTGATGGTTACACAACAGAAGGTGTTCCAAGTACTGAAACTCAAAGGCATAGTTTTCTGCAGTCCTCTTTGCTATCCTTTAGGAAGATGAAAACCTTCAGGTTCCATTCTGTGCAGTCTTAGCAGTGGGCCATTTGTTTAGGCATTTTTTCTTTGTCTTTTTGAGACAGGGTCTCACTATGCAGTTCAGGCTGGCCTTAAGCTCACTTTGTAGCTCAGGCTGGTCTCGAACTCACAACAATCCTCCTGCCTCAGCCTCCCCAGTGCTGGGATTACAGGCCTGCATCACTATGCCCAGCTGTTTAGGCGTAATGAGAACAACCTCAGCGTCTGCTAGTACTCTTCTGGGGATATGAGAACAGAATCTAGAGGCCGTACACGCCAGGTAAGTGCTCCACTACTGTTCTGCACCCTGGCCCCAAGCCACTATTCTTAACCTGAGTTTGCTTTCGGATATGTTTAACCTGCCTCTGTGCTCCCCTTCAGCTTCTGTAGCCGCCCCTGTCCCATGGTGGCCCCTGATATAAATGCTCAGACACAGCTGGCAACACCAGTGAGATGCTGCTCTCTGGGCCACTCTACAGCCCCAGCTGTTTGGGAACTTAATTTACCTTTCTCTTGCAGACACTTAGGAACTTATTTATTTTTTCATAATTTTGTTTTCTTATCTAACCAATTACATTTCTCTCGGCAAGTCATCTGATCTTGGAGGAGCTCTGCAGTACACTCCTAAATTTCCCACCTCTGGGTGTGCCAGATAGGACATAGTGGTCCCTCACTTATTGTGGAGGTTATGTTCCAGTCACCCCCACAATTAGGGTCAGTGAAGTAGGGATCTTATATTTATTTTAGTATTTTTATATATTTTAAGGCTTTATAAGCCCTTTCCTTACTGTTATAAACCTTTCCCACACTTTTAAAAACATTTCTAATGTTCTTAACCATTTTCTTCTCTCTCTCTTTTTTAAATGTATTAGTACAGGGTCCACAGGGTCTCACAATATAGACAGGACTCATAGTGATCCTCCTGTTTTCAGCCTCCCAAGCATTGGGATTATAGGTGTGTACCTCATGCCCAGTCTTTCTTAACCATTTTCTAAACTTGCAAGCTTATGTAATTTTAACAACAAATGTATACCATATGGTACAACAAAATCCCATGATATAGCAAAAAGTCCATGATAGATAATGTAGGTTAATATTGTTTGTAAAGCTGCAAAAACAGTGAGTCTGTGAAAGTTGAACAGCAAATAGTGAGCAACTACAGTATCTGAAGGAGAAGCGCTTCCACTACACTACATGATTTTGAATTGCTCTATTCCACCTAACAAAGAAAAGGCAAAATCACACAGAAAATGGAAGAAAACCTCCTGGCTATCCTGGATGCAAGAACAGGCTACTATGAACGATTTCCAATGCCATTCACCGGTTACCCTGAGGCACTGTGGAACACCTCTTACCTGTGCACTGTGTGGCGGGCCGCGGAGGACAGCATTCAGCCCCCTGTTGCTGTCCCAGCTCCCTGCAGTGAGAGAAGCGTGTGCTGAGCATGTACACATGAGACCCATCGGGGCCCCAATTCACAGTCACAGGGCCCTTTGCACCTCAGCAACCACCTCACATCCGCAAGTCAGTACATGGACACTCACTTTCTCTTTTCACCACAGCATGCTCAGAGCCGTTAGGTCTTTGGCAGGACCTTGAAAGTCTTTGTCAATGTCAATCACTTACATGTACATTTTACTACTACTCTCACAAATGGAAAAACCCTGTTCTCTGTAGCCACAACAGTTAGTTTTGGTTTAGGTACACATCCTCAGGAGGCTGATGCAGGATGAATGCCAGTTCTAGGCCAGCCTGGACAACTTAGTCAGACCCTATCACAAAGTAACAAAAGGATATATAGCTCATCATTCCCTGGGTTCAATCTCTGTCTATCTGTCTCTCTATCTGTCCATCTCTCTTTTTTTTTTTTTTTTTTGTAGATTTGGGGATTGAACTCAGGCCATCTCCCTGGCCCCTCTCTCTCCAATATACTTAGGCCCCAAATATTAGTATCTTACATAATAACTTTCAGTTGTTCAGAGGAAAAGGTCCTAACATAAATAACAAAGCACTTATTGAACTTGAGGTTTGCAGTCAGGGTGGCTGGTGAAGAAAGGACAGTAAGAAAATGGGGGTGTGGGGCAAGGGCTGATGGCAATCTAAGAAGTAAAAGAGCTCCCATATATATTACATATGGCCTTAATAATCATTTTCTTGTCTGGGACCAGAAAATGAATACTTCACACATGACATATGGAGATGAATAAAACAAATGGAATAGAACGCATTGAGAGAAAAAAACTACTAGACTGTCATCCTGCAACACATACCTGCTTTTCCATCTCTCGAAAGCGTTAGTGTCTATGTGTTGATGGATTCTGTCCCACTAACCAACATGTCTTTGCATTTTGTTTGCAGCAGAAAGAGTGAAGGAGAGCTTGGAGAAGTTTCAATGTATTTATTCTTAAAATTAAAAACAAACTGATGTGGAAGAGTCTAGGCTAACAGAAGTCCAGCTAATGAGTCCGCGCTACCTGCTGCTCAGTTCACTTTCCAGAAAATACTTCCTGCACTCCCACATCGTATCACACAGTCACCAAGGCCAAGTGTGAGTTCAGTGTGGGGCCTGCTCCCAAGGAGGCTCTGTTGTGGAGAGAGGGAGGCAGGGCGGGGCCTATGCCCTCCGTGGTGCCTGGGATGGGGCTGGCACTGCTGGGTAAGCAAGAAACAGGAGCAGACCGGTGGGTGGCTGCCGGGTTGCAGGAAGGCAAGTGTCTGGGAGCTCACAAAGGCACTAATGGTACTGCGTCCCTTCGCTGCTGATGCTCAAAGAACAGTGTGGAAGCGAAATACACACATGGGTTTGGTTGGCGAGCAAGCACCTCCTGTGGTTACAAGTGTTATGGCAAAGAGAACACTAGACGGCACCTTCCTTCAGAAAGCTCAAAATTCTCCTGAGAGCCACTCTGCCTGGAAACGCTTAGGGCACCCATTAGCCTGCATCCTCTTTGGATGTGCCCGTGATCACCATATCAAATACAGGAAATGCGGCCTCATCAAGGGCACAGAAAAAAATCTATGTAGCCAAGCAATCCTTATCTTCATAGGGTAAAAGTCCCACTTTTGTCTGAAAAAATAAAATAGAGCAAAAATACAGGTTTGACTGACACCAATCAGCAAACAACTCTGAAAGGCACATACAGTGGATAAACTACTCTTAACCAGTTCTTTAAATGCCAGGATTAATTTTAATCCACAAATACTCATTTGTCACAACAGAGAGTTCATTTCTTTTTTAAAAAATAACCAGCGCATAGTAATTATACATATATACACGGGCAGGGAGACATACAACATGTGTGGTAATCATATCACAGCACTTGACATATCTTGTTAAAGAAGAATAAATTCTTTTAATGTGTCAATAAAAATGATGCAATGAATTTTTTTGGTAGCACCAAACATATTTCTATTAGGAAATTAATAGGTCAATATCATAACCAAGATTCATACATCTAAAGCCAAAACAATCCTAAACAAGAGCAGAGCAGAAGGCACTACAATTTTGGATTTCAAATTATAGTACAAAGCCACAGCAATAAAAACCACATCCTCCTAGCACATGTTGATCCAGGGAGT
Organism: Ctenomys sociabilis; assembly: GCA_004027165.1. Lineage (NCBI taxonomy): Eukaryota > Metazoa > Chordata > Mammalia > Rodentia > Ctenomyidae > Ctenomys > Ctenomys sociabilis. The sequence goes on from PVKA01009927.1 coordinate 20,022, forward strand.
AGAACTGTGAGGATGCAGAAATGCCCCTAGGCACCTGTAGCCCCCAGACCTTTCACAAAGGGCCAAAAACATGTACTAGAGGAAAGGCAGTCTCTTTAACACACTGTGCTGGGAAAACTGGTTGTTCACATGCAGAGCTAAGTACACACCTCTCAGCCAGTACTAAAATCAAATTAAAATGCATCTAGATAGAGAAACCTAACAAGTATGCCAGAAGATAAAACAGGTAACATTCCTGAAGATATATGTATAGGAAGGGCTTTCTGAAAAGAACTCCAGCTGCACAGGAAATAACACCCATAACCAACAAATAGGACTGTCTTGAATTGAAAGGCTCCTGCAAATCAAAGGAAACAACCAAGTGAAGATACAGCTTGCAGAGTGGGAACATTTCTTTGTCATCTACTCTTTGGGCAGAGGACCAACATCTAGAACATACAAACAACAAAAACGAGATGCCCCCCAAAATAAAAGAAGATCAAATCAAAAAATGGGCAGCTGAAATGAATAGATACCACTCAAAGGAAGGAAGACATGAAAAACTGCTCAGAATTTTTGGCCATTCAAGAAATACAAGTCAGGATAACACCAAGATCCCATTTCACTCCTGGAAGAACTGCCATCATCAAGAACTGAAAAAGCAACATGCTGCCTACCAAGGCTGTGAGGGCAAAGGAACCCTTGTGGCTGGTGGGAATGCAAACTGCTACAACCCTATGAAAATGAGCAGGAAGATTCCTCAAAAACTGAAAACTAGAAATTCTAATTGACCCAGCTCTACCTTTCCTGGCTATCTCTAACTTACAGATGTCATATCCTAGTGATGCATTCATGCCCATGTGTAGAACAGCAACCCACCATAGCTAAACCTCGCAAGTGGCCTATATGCATATCAACAGATGAATAGGTAAAGAAAAATGTGGCACGTAGACAGTGAGTAGTGTACTATTCAGCCATAAAGAAGGATAAATTTGAGTTATTTGTAGGAAAGTAGATGTACCTTTAGACAATAATGCTAAGTGAAAAACATCAAATGCAGAAGATTACACACAGTTTCTTTTACATTATTTCCTCCAATAAATATACATAATAGGAAATAGAGAGATGGGGAAATGGGTAGATGGGGGAATGGGTGGAGGGGAAGGAAAAGGGAATAGGATAAGATGCAGCATCTAAATGCACCTCTTCCAAAAATAAATAAATCAATGTACTTCTTCCTCACTATGAACATATTTATTATACACCTTGGGCAACCATATACTAATAAAATTTGCTACAAAGAGAACATCCACACATTGAAAGCTATTATTATTCACATAATTAACATAGCAACATTCAAGATGCTGTGGTGATTCACAAACGTTAACACATATATGTGCCTCCCTTCTTCCTTTCCTCTTTCTATCCTTCTCAATCACCCCTCGTTGGGGCTGGCTCACTGGAATAATCACCTCAATCTTGCCAGGCTCTGTGCCATCCATGGAGTTCAAGTCAACTCTGTGATGTACAGAACATGCCTGTATTCCAGGATATTATGACACCCTCTCAGGGCCAACTTCTCAGGTGTCTAGCACAGAGCAGGAGACACAGGCTGTGGAGGTGAATTCAGCTGACCTGCATCAACCGAGCAACCCACCACAAAAAGCATTAATAATGTCCAGTATTTGGACAGCAGGATAAGTCAAAGGTTAGGCCAGTGCTGCTCTTTCCTGAAAATTACTGGCCCAAATGCCTTCTCAGAGGCACGTGAGGGAGCGATGCACATGTCCATTACCCAACTGCAAATCACTTCTTGAGTTTTAGCCACGAAAAGCTTATGAGAGGGGCTGGGGAGATGGCTCAGTAAAATAAGCACTTCCCTGGCAAGTGTAAGGGCTTGAATTCAATCCCTGGTTCCACAAAAATAACAACAACAACAAACAAACAAACAGATAAAATAACCTTATTTTGTTTCCAGTAGGAGGGCATGAAGATTTTTTCTGACAAACATGAATGTGAAAGGCATTTCACTTGCAAAGATAATCAGCGGTCTAAGTTCAGCTATATCTTTGGTACATGGTTAGAATACACAGTAAGATTTTTTTACAACTAACATTTTTAGTTTTGATTTTGTTTAATTTTGGTTTTATTCTGCAGGTGGAGAGTAAAACAGATTAAGAGGCAGAGAAATCTAGCCAAAAGTGGTCTTGACCCTTCTGGCCAAAGTAAATTTCCATTACTGACTACTCTGAAATAGACTTGGAATGCTCACTGGCCAGAGTGAATACCAGAAAAATGCAAGCATCAGATCAGGATATTTAATTTCATTTTATCTTCTATTCCTGACATTTTCAGATATATTTGTCTGTCTGTCTGTCTCTGTCTCTCTCTCTCTCTCTCTCTCTCTCTCTCTCACACACACACACACACACACACACACACACACACACAGGTTTTTGCCTATTCAAAAATTAAAGCAATGCCACTTATCAAAGAATCGATCTATTCTTATTGATAATATTTAGAACAGAGAGTAGAAATTCCAATAATCTCTACATGGGACCTAAGATAATGAAGACATAGTATTTGTTCACAAAAAACTTTTATTTATTACCTATGCTAGGCAGAATCCTAGGTAACAGAGATGAGAGTATATTGCTTTCCTTTTTTGCTATAACAAATTACCATAAAATTAATGATTTAAAACAACACAAACTTATTTTGAGACATAACCACACTCATAATTTTTAATGGAGAAAGGACAGAAAGTACATATTGGGCATTTATTCTCTTAAGTTTGAGGTCCCTATTAAATTTCCAAAGGAGAAAAGTCCCTACTGCAATTGCAAGTGCATGATTCTGGATTCTGTGAAGAGGCTGGGGATGGAGCTGTACACTTGGGAGGTTCTGGCATGAAGATCTTTGTACCTACAGGTCTGTGATCACTCAAGGAGCCAAACAAGAGCTGCAAAGACCTGAGTAGGCAGGAGGGGCAGGCTCAGGTTCAGTGCTACAGAGAGCTGCACAGCTCCCCCCCCCTCAAGAGTCAGTGTTGACGGACCAACCAGGGAACAGAACAAAGAGCTACAGTGTACCTCCGTGGGGTTGACACAAGATCACAAAACAGAATTCATCTTCAATTTCTGGAGTTTTTAGAAAATTTAGGATATTGATTCTAAAGAAGATAATTGCATCAATCTTTTCATACACGCACAGTGTATTATGTATTCTTAAAAGAACAGTCTGATCAAGTCTGATTGATTTAAAAGCATTTCTAGGATAAAATCAGAAAATATCATATGAAATTTTGTCTTTAAAACTACAGAGCAGAAAAGTCTTGTTTGTCCCTCAAGACCATCCATTTAACTCAAAAACAAATTAAAAATGCCTTAGAGATTTGCATATAAAGTTTAAATAGAGGGTTTGATTTTTTATCTTCAAAACGAATTTCCAAATTTAAAATTTGTTTCTTTCCTCTCCCCCCCTCTCTCCCTGTCTCTTATATTTCTTTTCTCTGACATGAATCTCACTATGTAGCCCAGGTTGGCCCTGAGCTCACCATATAGTCTGCCTGGCATCACACTCAGTTATCCTCTTGCCTCTGGTTTTTAGTGCTGGGATTGTATGCATGTATTGTTTAAATTTCTTTCTTTCTTTTTCTTTCTTTCTTTCTTTCTTTCTTTCTTTCTTTCTTTCTTTCTTTCTTTCTTTCTTTCTTTCTTTCTTTCTTTCTTTGTTTTTTTTTTTTTGGCTGGCTCAGCTGTCCCTAGGGCTGGTGTGGCATATGGTACCAGGGATTGAACTGGAGTCTGCGCTTTTGCCTAAGTTTGTCTAAGCAGATGCTTTAGACCACTGAGCTATCTCACCAGCCATTAAAATTTCACTTTTAATACAAGACTTTAAAAATACATTGTTGGGGGTGGCTAGGGAGATAGATCAGCAGAATAGGTGCTTGCCTGGCAAGGTCCTGAGCTTGCTCCCTGGTACCACCAAAAACAGAAACAGAAACAAAACAAAAAAAAACACCGCAAAGGTACTATCATTTAAAATATCCAAATGTCCATGGCACATTGATTGCTGACATTTTAAATATCAGCCATGAGTAAAATAGATCACATTTAGGTAATGTGGGGGAGTTGTTTCTACATTTTTAAAACATGTACATTGAAAAACTGTGATATGAAAATAGTTTTCTATTTGAGTGTGTTACTGGTACAAAAACAAACCAATTTGTGAAACAGAAAAGAGAATAAAGAATTATTTTTAACATAAAAAAATAAAATATTCAAATGATTAACTTAGTTCTCTTGGAAAAGACAGCTGAAGCCACAAACTTACTGTTAAGATTGTCTTTAATCTGCATCTCATTTCTATAGAAACTTATTAATTCTAAAGTCATGAATGGGTACCATGCAAACATACAAACATACAAAAAATATCCTCCTTACTATGTGATTAAGAAAACTTATCAATTCTTTAAAGGAAGATCTATCTCCTGCAGTTCTTACCTATATGAGGCAAGTCTTAATGATGAAAGTGTTGATGGCAACTGCAGAGGGTGGGGAAGGGACAGATAGGGACAGGGAAGGGACAAGGTCTTCCCTAGAGAGTCCTGAACTAAGATGGATGCAGGTATGCTTGTGTTTTCACTATTATGGGCAAATAGCACACCAACAAACCTTGTAAATTCAAAAGGGAAAATAGTCATTTTTTTTGGCTAACCTTACTGCTGTACTTCCAACCATAGGGCAACAGAGTAGGCAGTCATCCTTTTTATCTGTCTTACACAGCATTCCACAAAGATCAGCTAGGACAGCAAGAGCCCTCTGTGTTACAAAGGCCTGTGGAGGGAGATGGGTGTGGGACTTAGCATAATAAAGAATAAAATAATTAAATTAAAGTCTCTGTGTGCATGTGTGTGAGAAGCTAAATTCTAAAGTAGGAATCTGTCTTATATATTATAAAATGACATTTAAAAAATGGTAATTTATATTCAAGTAGGTCCTCCATCCTGGAAAAACTGGGCGCTTGACTTGGAAAGCCATATTTGACCTAGCTTTACATACACCATGTCTCAAAGAAGCCATCTGAAGGGCAGGGGAGGTGGTGCACACATGTAACCATAGCACTCAAGAGGCTGAGGTGGGAGATAACTGTGAGTTTGAGGCCAGCCTACACTATTCAATGAGTTCAAGGCTGGCCTGAAGTACGAAATGAGACCCTGTCTCAGAATCTTTCCTTCCTGCCCACCAAAAAACCAACCAAACAAACAAAAAAGCCCACCACCACCACCACCAACAACAACAAAAGGAGCAGAAAGCCCTCTACTGACCTTTCAGAAGGCCGCACAGCAACTATCAAGTGAAACACACAAGTAAGAAAGGCAACCTCTGTGCCATACTAAAGTTTCTGAATGCCTGCTTATTTAATGGATGACAACTGATTTTTAAAAAGCTCCAAGCATGCTGTTAGAAATCCAATGGAAGGTATAAACAAAGCATCCTTCTTCCTCCAGCTAAAGAAAAAAAACATACCCTTCTCTGGTCTGTATTTGTTGTTTTCCCCTTTAAAAGATAACAGCATGCCGAGTCTGGTGTCTATTGTTCTATAAGTCATAAGTCATACCTTCCTTACACATGTGGACATTCCTAAGCAACAGTGTTGCTTTTTGCATGTATTAGAGCTTTACACAAAAAAATGAGAGCTTTATATTGGAACCTTTGGGTAGTTCCTATTAAGCAACATTATTTGTAGGGCTGAAGTTTTCCACTAACTATCCACAGTTTATGGATACCTCCCTACTGTTCTATGGCAATGAATGCTATAGAGTGTTCCTGCATACAACTATGAGATTTTCTCAAGGGCAGAATAACCAATTCATGGTTCTGAACCAGATGCTGTTCAAAATGGTGGAATCAACTTTGGTCTCCAGCAGCAGAATTCTTTTACCTACAAAGTCACCAATGCTTGACTGTTAGACACACTAGCTTCTTCCAAAATTATAGGCAGAAAACCTTAGAGAATCCTCAGTATCCATATAAGCATAGAGAACTAATATATATGAATTATAAAAATCAAGAACTAGGCCAGTTGAAACGTGATCTAGGATTTAAGTAGGCTATGCTTTTTATAATTCATATATATTAGTTCTCTATTCTGGATACTGATACTTTGTTCTTTGCATGTATGATACATTTTCTACTCTGTGGTTTGTCTTCACTTATACTCTGTTTTGCTAATTTCCAAAAATTATCTGTAATGTAACCAAATGTACCAAACATTTCCTTTATGAATTGTGTATTTTGTTTTTATTAAAGAGTTCTTTATCTATACAGAATACATAAATAAGATATATTCTTCTCTTTTATTTTAGATGCTTTGAAGTATTGTTTTCACATTAGCTCTCTAGCTCATCTGGTACTAATTGTGATTAATGAAAGATAACCATATTTCCATTTTTCATATGGCTAACTATTCTACAGCAACATTTATAGACTCAGCAACTATTCATCTTCACACATCTACAAAGCCAAGTCTTCTACACAGTGACTTCCCATACTGTTGTGGGTCTGTTTACATGGCCCAACACTATTTGTTGTGTTTCTTCCTGTGATAATATTACTTAGACCTAATGAGTCTTCAATCCCCAAATAACTATCTGGTTATTTTTGGCCCTTTGCCTGTATTAACTTTTACAATTAATTTTTTAAAGCTTCATTAAAAATCTTACTCTGCTGAAACTCAGATTACCTCTAATTTGTAGATTTGAAGAGAAATGAAATGAAAGTGGGATACTGAGCCTGTCTATAAACACGGTATTCCAGGGGCTAGGGAGATGGCTCAGTGGAATAAGTGCTTCCCTGGAAAGCACAAGGGCCTGAGTTCAACCCCCAGTTCTGCAAAATAAATAAATAAATAAATAAATAAATAAATAAATAAATAAATAACAAAAAAACCCATGGTATTCCCAAACCCACTGACCACTTTGTATTTCTGCTCATCATCACATGGAGGCCTCTCACACGTCTCTGTATCATTTTAATTTTAATACACATGTGATAAAGCACACACATAACCACCTCTACTTCTGAATCCTGACAATGTATTACACAGAGAAAGTCAACACACAGTTCAAACTATGCCCTCGAATAATTATTTTCATTTTTATGACACATAATGCTAAAACAGAATCAGAAGCATTATCTAGAATATATTAAAAAAATATTGGCCAGGCTCCCTTATTCTCTGAGTCAAATGATGCTTTTCAGGGGCATCTTACTTTTTTTTGATCCATAAGGTTGTAGCTTTCTCATTGTGTCTAAAACTACAATCAGGTGATGTTAAGGCACAAATTCATTCATTTAACAAAGATAGATTCAAAATCCAGCAAACTACAGAGATAGTCTTTATTTTTTTTATGTTTTTTTTTGAGATAGTCTTTAAAAGGACAAATATTATATTTATTATTCAGCATAATGTGAATATCCTGGTAGGGTTAATGATTACTCTGCTTTTATAGAATAATCATAATGTTTATTCATAGGTAGGCTTTGAGAATCATTCTTCTATTTATTATTCATTAAATAACTTTAAAACCAGACAGTGAAAGGCTCCTGTGTGGACTCTGTATGCAAAGCATGCATTACATGACTTGATTTAATGTGCATCTGTGAAACAATAGTCTTTCTTCATCTTCTCTAAATAGATGCCATCTGCCCCTCTTCCTCACTCTTAATAATTCAGTTTTTCTTCTTATGGCAATTACTAATTTTTGCTGTGATATTATGTAATGTGGTGGATTTATATATAAATAGGACATCAAATTACATGACAGCTCTAATTCTTTTGCTCTGCCTTAGCTGTATAACTTGTCCAAGCCTTACTCATGTGTGTAATGCTGATAATACTGAGCTACATTATAGGGACAGCGGCAGGACTACAGCCAAACATCTATGGCTTGTATTAAATTAAATAATAGTATCACACAATGGCTTCTTCTTCCTCCATGGAACTCAAAACTATACCCTGTGAGAAGGCAGAAGCCAGATCTCACCTTCTTTCACATAGCTGACAACACGCTGAGCACATCTTGTGTAAGGCATACAAGAGCAATTAGTAAAATTTCCTGAATTAAAGATACTACATTCCAAATTATTTCTTTTCCCTATCCATATGTCCAGTTCCTCAGAGTAAGTGATAACTTCAACTCTAAAGACAAGTTGAAGTTCAACAAATAAACGAATGTGCCATACTAAATAAATGCTAAGCAACTCATAAATGAATAAAGTATATAATGAATTTGTATAAAGTAAAAATCACTGTTCAATCTCCCATTAAGTTATACTCAGACATAGTTTTTTTTTGCTCATTTTTGTCTTTTTGAGACAGGGTCTTTCAATGCAGTTCAGGCTTGCCTTGAGCTCACTTTGTAGCCTAGGCTGGTCTCAAACCCATAATGATCCTCCTGCCTCAGCCTTCAGAATTCCTTATAGGAATGCACCACCAGTCCTGCTAAGAATAGCACTCTTAAATTGCTTAAGAGTAGAGCAGCAGTGTACTTCATCACCAATAACTGAAAGATGCTATGATAATACTCTGCTGCTTAATAGACAATGCATTTTACCTCCATACATTTTTGTGTGTAAGAAAGCTGCACGTGATTTTATCCCTTCTTAGTTTGCTAGTAGAAGAAATTCTGAGACCAAAAGACAATAAAAAAAAAATGACTCTGCTTGTAAAAAATACTTTTCCTTAATTACCATGAGAAAAAAAATAGCACCCTAAAAACAACATTTGAATATGGACATAAAGAATTTTTTCACAGATGTCCTTAGTCAAGAACATGTGAACCGAGAGGATCATGACAGTTCATCTTCCCTCTCACCCTGGTGCACACACTTGTTCATGCACACATAGACACAGACACACAAACACAGATGAGTGAGCAGGAAATTATGCAGCAGAATTCATGGTACCTGGAAGTCACATCTCCCATGCCCTATTAAAATGTTTTCTTTTCCTATTTCCTCTTTCAATTCCTTAATTTATAAATATTATCCAAGTAAATGGCTCCTAATAACCCTTCCTGATGAATGGGATAGAGGGCCAGGGAAGATGGCTCAGTAGAATAAGTGCTTCCCTGGCAAGCGCAAAGGCCTGAGTTCAATCTTCGGTTCTACAAAAAAAAAAAAAGGCTCAGTAGAATAAGTGCTTCTCTGATGAATGGGATAGAGTGAGTCAAATGATCTATGTATTATAATCTTTATCAGGTTTACTAATGACCACCACTTCTTTTGGGCCCAGTTATATATTCTCAAGTTTATATTTCTAGACTGAATGTCCTATCACTTCCTATCCTGAGAAACAGTGCCAATGTCTAGCATTAGCTCCACAGCTGGGAGCTCTTCAGACTCTCCCACCACTTGTGTCCCTCCAAGGACCACAACTTCAGACTTCTCCTCTCCAGCACTGCCCAGTCATCTCCTCTTCCTCACTCCCACAGCATCATGGACTGCTTCCACCACTGCCTCCCTCCAGTGTCCTTTCTTCAACTCCTCCGTTGCCCTAGAGTCATTGTTCTGAAACTCAGATTCCTTATTCCTACTCCTGGCTTGAAATCCTTCACAGGTTTTCCCAAAGTTCTCAGAAATCTTCAAATGACATTTAAGGTAGTCACAATTTATCCTGGCCTCTCTGTCCTCATGTCCACCCATTGCTGTGGCCAAGATGAAACATCTCCTCTAAATTCATTCCTCTTTCAAGCCTTCTTACTGTTGCACTTGCTAAATTCAGTCTGTTCCCTGTATTACTAGGCAAAAAAGAATCAGCTTAAGTGCCAATGACTTCTAGGATGCTCTCTAATTTACCTTTCCGACCTCCACCCTAATTCTACAGGGCCCTCCAATGCACACCTACTGCCATGCACCCGCACATACAAACATACCACACAGTGGCTTTCTCTAACTACTGTGCTAATTACTCTCACAGCAATTTAGATGTATCACTACACCTAAAAGTCTTTGTCTTTCTTTTGTGCTTTCCTATCTCTAATATCAGTGCTCAGCAATTGCACTCAATAAAAGAACACCTATTCTAACAGACTCCTCTGTTCACGCCTCTACTCCACTCCCTGGCATATACTGGTATCATGCCATCAGAAGAGCTCTTCAAAGGTTATCAATAATCTCCACTAAACTCATCAAACATTTTTCAGTCTTTTTCTGCAGTTTCTGCCCTGTTGGCTCTTCCCATGTTCTTAAAAAACTACTCTGCTGTTGGTAGTAGATTTCAGTTGGTTGTACTCTGGCACACCAGTATAACTTCTGGTTTCTTTGTTTCCTCCCAGTCCTCTGTCTCCATTATAGACTTATCTTCTTTTTTTTTTTTAAAGATAGATAGATAGATAGATAGATAGATAGATAGATAGATAGATAGACTGATTTAGTGCATGGTCTTGCTACATAGCTTGGACTAGGACTGATTCTCCTGTCTCAGCCTCCCCAGTGCTGGGATTACAGGTGTGTACTGCCACACACTGTTTCAGTAGCTGGCATAGCATGGAATGTAGTACAGGGGATTGAACCCAGTCCTTGCAGTTGTCAGGCTGGCAAGAGATAGCTTAGACCACCAAGCTATCTCCCCAGCCCAGGCTTATCTTCTTTTTTTTCCATAATTTATTAAAGAACAAATAGCAATGAGACAGTTTCAAATCAAATTATTAGACAGATTCAATAATTAATACATTGCATATTGTTCTCTTAGTGGTTACTTGTTGTACAAGGTGCAGACACGATTTTCTATTTATAAACACTATTAGAGTAGATCCCTCTATTCATTAAGAGAATGTAGCTGTACACCTAGCTTTTTTAAAAGCTGATTTATAGTACAGTTTCAATAATTCATACTCTTTACATTGTTATCTTCCTAGTGGTTTTCCATAGTACAAGAAGCAGACAGGATATCCTGTTCAAACACTATTAGTGTAAATCTCCTCATAGAATTACACAAAAGTAGCTGCATATTTATCCTAATATGCATATTAGGATAATCTCCATAATCTCCCTGATCAGAAAATTTGGGGCCCAACTGAGTCACATGATGTTATAGTACAGGTTCTCCTATGTACTGAGTCTTCACTAACCTTCAAAGGTTAGGGTCAAAAGTTGGCAGACCTTGTAGCCCTTTCATTTCTCTAATTTTTGATCTGCAAACTTAAGTTGTTAACTATCCAGAAGAGAAGCTGATTTTTACCCTAAAACATAAGCAGTTTGGTTTACTCTATCTGTCTAAACATCAAACATCTTAGGCATAATGTGAAACAGATATTTTCAATCAAGTATTGATGTATCGAATTTCAAGTCCTTACAGATATAAGGAAATTTTTTTTTTAGAAAAATAGTACTATACACAAAATATTATACAGAAATTTAGAAATCTTCTTTTATCAGACTATTCTGTTGAAATTTCTCAAGGCCCAGTCCTCTACATTAAACATTTTTTCTTAACATACCTATTCTTAGTTGATAGCTGACAGTTGTGCATATTTATAGGTACAGTGTCCATTTCAGTGTATATACAAACATATGATCATCAGGTTAGAGTAGCTATCTGTTACCTACACAGGTATCACTTGTACGTGTTGTTAAACCCTGTTTTTAGTCTGCACTCTCAGGCAATCTTATCTAAGCCTGGTGGTTCAGATACCACACACATGCAGAATATTCATGCATTCTTATTTCCATTTTAGGTCTTCCCTTTAATTTCCAGACAGGTGTGTATTGTTGGAAATCTGCCATGTATTCTTGGATGTTTAAAAGACATCTCAAACTTGAATGTCCACACTGGAAGTGGTAAATGAAAACTTGGTCCTTTCAGAAAATCCCTAGCTTAATGAATGGCAGATCATTGTAAAACTCAAAATTCGGAAATTATCCTTGACAACAGCCTCACTCCCCCCAACTCAGTTCAAATTGTATCAACTATACCACTAGTATATCTCCCAAATGAATTCCATTTTCTTGATTTCCTCTAAAATGATCCTAATCCTAGTTATCTTTAGTTTTTGTCTGAGCTACCGACATATTTTTAGCTGGTTTTCATGTGTCTATTGAGATGACAGAAAAATTATATTTAATCTGCAAATGGCAAAATGGGAGAGTGTTGTAGTGCATGCCTGTAATCCAGAATTCTAGAAGGCTGAGGTAGGAAAAGCACAAGTAAGATCCTTTCTTACAATTTGAAAAATTAAAAATGTGTGGGGTTGGGGAGATAGCTCAGTGGTCTAAGTGCTGGTCTGGCAAGTGCAAAGACAGGGTTCAATCCCCAGTACCTCATGCCATCCCAGTCCTGGAACTGGGTGTGGTAGGGCCTGCCTGTAATCCCAGCGCTGGGGAAGCTGGGAGGATCACTCTGAGTCTGAACAATACAGCAAGATCCTGCATCAAAAGCAAATAATTTTTTAAAAAGGTAAAAATGGGGATGTAGCTAAATGTGAAGGCTCTGAGTTCAGTCCCTGGCACTACAGAGGCCAGCATGGTGCCTGGTCCTCATGATCCAGGACAGCTTGGCACACAGGGGCCTCCCTGCCTTGAACTTTCTTGTGCTCCCAACCCTCTCACTTTACTCCTACCGAAGCTTCTGCTAAAATGAAAGACCTGATTCAGGCAGGCCTAAGATTGGATCTGAGAGTCTGTACTTCTATGAGGTTCTCAGGCATGCAAACTCCGTCGCAGTAGAAGTGCTCTGGATATCAGCTGCAGCACCTCTCTGGGAAACTTCCTCTGAAGCCTACTGAATGCACCTAGGGTTTTAAGTCAATGCTGCCATCATCCTCTTACACCATATAACTCTCCATGATGGCTTGGGCTTACCACCACAACCTACGACAGCCCCCAGCTCCCCCTCCAACTTAATGCCAGTCGCATATGTTTTTCTGTCAAATGAACAGTGTCCACTGAACTAACCCGTGACATAGCCTGAGTCATTTCCTTTATGGTGCTGATACCACAACCTTCACTGCCTTAAGATTAGCTCTTGTATTGCCAGGCCACCATCACTGTGACACATTCCTGGCCTGGGCCTGCTTTCTTGTCTCCTAATTGTGTTGAGGCAGCCTAGGCCTATGAGGGTCACTTTCTTGGAGTCCTTCCATAATCTTGGGTTGGGGATGAACCATGGGGCAGATGGCAAGGGACAGGGAGTGGCTGACAGCCAGGTCCTCTGCTGTCCCTGCCACCATCACAAGCAATGCTTGTCCATGGCTTTGTGCTTTTTCTTTCTTACAAATGACCATACCAATACCTAGTTGATGCTGTCACTACGTGTGTCTGGGGCAAGGCACAGGCTAGGGGGTTTCCTGCCAGAAGTGGTAAGGGACTTGTGAGGGAAGCCACCCAGAGCCTCCTGTGCGGCCACTCTAGGCTCATTTCCAAATGCAGTACCTGTTCTTGAAGTAAGGAAACCCATTGTAGCCACCCTGTTTGCTGATTTGGAATCACCTGTCATTAAACAGCATATGCATTTTAAAAAAACAAACGAACAACAAAAAAAAAAGATTAGCTCCTGCAGAAATGTATCTTGTCTTAAAAGCAAGTATGTGTGTCTCGTCTTGCTTCCTGGAGTACGAGCCCTGCTCCTCTCACCAGCTGGATGGGCTGATCTCTGTGCAGCCTACTAGGACTGCAGGCTCTCTTGTGCCAGGCATGCAAGAAGCAGAGAGGATGCAAGTGCTAGCTACTACAGTCAGATCTAGAGCTCCTGGCCGTTGGTGTAAAGAACAGCTCAAGGAAGGATGGTGGAACTTACATAAGTCAGTGGCTGGACAGAGCAGCCAAAGCCTTGGCATTAAGTAAATTGTAGTGGGGAATGTAATAAAAGAGTTTAATCCTCCCAAACTCATGACAGGCAGAAGTAACGGCACTGTTGCCAAGAGAACCGCCCAGACAGAGTCTAAGGCAAACACTAAAAATAAGCAAAATACATTTGTAAAAATATTCGGGGGGCTGGGGAGATGGCTCAGTGGAATAAGCGCTTCCCTGGGAAGCACAACGGCCTGAATTCAATCATCAGTTCCATATTAAAAAAAAAAAAATCATAGTTTGGGGTATAATATAGGCCTGTGAATGTCATTTCTCTTGACTAACAAATGCATAAAATAGCTTCACTACTCATCTTAAAGAAAACTACTACTTACTAAAAGTTTAAAATACTTTTGAAAAGTTTCAATTTATGGTGAGCAATACTTGAAATAAAAACTTCTCAATTCTATTTAGTAAGCCTGTAGGTATACTCCACACATTAGAGCGACTGCTATTCTCAGGTTGAGGGCAAGAGGTTATGACCCTTGCTGTACTAGTGCTCAGAATGTAAACTAGCTCTATATTTATTGTAGTTCATTTTATATAAATGAATTCTAGAAAAATAATTAAAAATAGTATTAACATCTTGACTTTGTTGGTAATTATATTATGTACTAAATTGTACAAAATGCACAAAATTTTCTAAAAGCACAAATCTGAAAGAGTACCTTTTTTTCTAATTTAAACTGATTTTTGAAAGCACATAATTATCTTTGCTTTATTTTAATTAACTTGCAGTTGTTTAAAATGAGAATTACATATCACCTTGAATATTTATTAAACTACTATCTGTAACATGCATATTTCTGAATTTAGAATATCATTAAAACATTGCTCTTCACTTATAGCCAAAAGCAGCTAAAACTGGCCTACAAGAAATGCCACAGGTTAGAGGGTAGGTGTATAGGTTTGCCCAGGCCAGTCTCTAGGGGTAAGACCTCAAGGAACATAGTCATAGCCTTTGCTTTACCTATGAAAGTGATAATAGTCATGCAAGTTGTCTATGAAATGATCAGCACAGTAGATGCAGAGTAAGTGAAATGGCAGTTAGTACTGCATAATATTTTACCTAATGTTAAATGTTCTTCATAGTAAATTTATATGCAAAATACCAACCTTAGCAAGTGGAGATAGGAGGGCACAAGTTCATTTTATGGAACTTGAAGCTTCAAATGGAACTGTCATGTGGACTACAAAACTTCCTTGAAAGTCCCACCTACAGTGACAAAGTATGACACTGAATATGGACAGCTCCCTTATAACGCCAGTCCAGAGGATGTGAACTCAGTATGAGAAGCTGTGAACATGGAGCTCAGAACTCTGAAACCAGGCCAATTATGAGCTGAGGGATAATAATAGCAAGACAGAAAGAGAGGCTGGAAGTGGTACCCTGGATTTTGCAAATAGTGACATACTTGTCAAATCATCAGAGTAAAACAACAAAATGCAACCATGCTTTCTAGCATGGCATACAAGATTTCCAACCTATTAAGCTGAGGATATTTACTAAGAAAACACAGCTCTGTTTAAAAGTCAATGGAAAATACGATGCACTGTATAAAAATGTTGCTAACCAAATCCATTGTAAATTGATATTTTCTTCTGCTCTACAAAGGAAATTATACCAGCACCCACAAGAACCAACAGTAATAACAGCACCAAAGAAAACTACACACAATTCCTGCCGCAAAGAGCATCCTCTTTTAAAGATGAACAAACAAAAAAAGAAAAAGTACTCCTGGGCAGGGGTGAGGGCCCAGGGTAGCCACAAAAGGACAGTAACCCCAAAGCCCACCCAATGAAGTACATTTATCATTACGACTAGATGAAAGACAGGTGAGATCAAACAATGTGCAGACCAGCCAGCGAGGCTTGAGTCACCTGCAATGAGTATGCTAGGTGGCATACCTTCTGAATTATTAGTAAGAGATTTTTTTTTTAATGAGGTTCTGACACCAAGTCAAGGATCTGTGTTCACTGAAGTACTGGTTCTTAGCAAGTAGGAGGAGATAAAATGCAAAATCACAAAGCAGCCTCCAAAGTTAACTGAAGTGCTGACTACCAATTCCCCCACAGGCTCCCACAGGGAGGCCCTCAACACTCTCCTTTTCTTCTTTTCTCTTGCAACCAGAGATGCAATGTCAGGTCTCTGTGACACTATACTACAATGAAGAAATGCTTCCTTAGGGTAAGCAGGGAAGGCAGCACTCACAGGGACAAGGCCCGGGATCTGGCTCTCCTAACTCTATGGAGAATTGGGCTGGGTTTAGAACTCAGGCTTGGACTGACTTGCTCGTTCACCTCACTGCCTAACTGTGTAACTCTAGGCAAGCTGCCTAACCTCTCCAAGGTTAAGTTGCGGAATGAGACAATCTGTGTGCATGCTTAAGTAAGGAGGTAAAATGCTAGATAGAGAATTAAAAATAGTGGTTATTTTTATGAGCACCATAGGAATGTAATGCTAGCATTCCTCGGTCTGATTCAGTGAAAGTCTAAAATCATCTACAGTGCTACATTCCTAGATGAGCAACTGAAGGGGATAAAGCTGGTGATTCTCATCAAATTATTTTATAAGTCTCATGAAAAAAAAAATACACATTTCAAGATGAGTTTTGGAGGGACCAAGTGGAATCAGTATGACGTTCATATACATAAAGGACAAGAATCTAAAAAATTTTTTTGAAGGAAAAAAATGTATTATATTTTGAAAAATATTCCATAATTAACAAGGCAAAGAATGAATTAATAACAAAACAAGAAAGGCGCTGGGAGATGGCTCAGTGGAATAAGCGCTTCCCTGGCAAGCACAAGGGCTTGAGTTCAATCCTCGGCTCTGCCAAAAAAAGAAAAGAATGAAAGAACAAAACAAGAAAAAAAAAATCTTGGAAGAGGATGTGATAACGAAAGTAATTCCAATCAGTGAGGAAATAATAAGAATTCAAAGCATATAATTAAATATAACCTTGTACTCAAAACTAAGTTTAACATATTTGGAATCTAAAATGTTATTGTTAAAAATAAAACCTTAAGACAAATAGCTAAAGACATATTTGGCGTTTCAGAGGGAGAATTTCCTTTGCATAGCATCCAGACAAATCACAAAATAAAAACAATAGTTTTCAAATAGTTAATGAGGTGAAATCTATCAATGATCAGCAACAAAATGACAAACAAGGAAAACATTTTTCTAACATAAGGCAAATGGCCTTGGAATTAAAATGATTTAAAGTACAATTTTAAAATAAAATAACAAGAAAATGAGAAAGATATACAAGTTGGCAATTCTCAGAAACACAAGTGAACAATAATTATGAAAAAAGTCAAATTTTCTAAATCATTAAAAAGAAAAAAGTAAGACACAGCAAGGCCAGGTGGTACACACCTATAACGTAGCACTCTGGGAATCTGAGGTGGGATTAATTGAAGGTTTAAGCCCAGCCTGGACATTAGTGACTTAGTGAGACCTTATGTCTAAGTAAAAAAGGTTGGGAATGTAGCCAGTGTGAAGAACCTGGGCTCAGTATTCAGTGTGTGTGTGTGTGTGTGAGAGAGAGAGAGACTGAGAGATTGAGAGAGAGAGAGAAAGAAAAGGGGGAGAGGGGGAGGAAAAGAAAGAAAAGCTTGATAATATTTCTTGCTTATAAACATTCAGGCTTTTCAAATATTAAGTCAAAAGAAATGTAATACCTAGTATATTTTAGCAGCGTAGAAAATAGGAAACTTGTATGTTAGTGAGAATCAGTATTTGTGTGCATATTCTAAAGTAAAATTAGTGTTTCTTGTCCTTTGACCTAATCATTCCTTGTATGGCATAGAATGCATCCCTTGGTTCCAAATCCATTCATCAGAACTCTATTTCTGGTCTAGAGAGTGGGGCTCTACACAATGGGTTTCTCTTGTAGCTGCTCTCTGTCATGTTCTGCTGAAGGAAGGCAAGATGGAAACCAGAGGCCCCCAGCCCGCAGTGCTTCTGGGTTTTAATAAACCCAGGTTGGTATGTAATACAGACAATGTACTCTGAGGAAATTCTACTGAATGTATACACACATTTTTCTTCACTTACAGATTCTGAATATTATTTGTTATGCACTTTTTATTTTTCTTTGCAGAACCAGGGATTGAACTCAGGCCCTTGTGCTTGCCACGGAAGCACTTATTCCACTGAGCCATCTCCCTGGCCCCTGAAAAAATGCCCCTATGCATTTTTTATATAAGATGTGTAAATTATTCTTACTTATGATACAGGAAAGTACAATTTTTGTTTTTAAAACTTTTTTTTTTTTTTTTTTTGTATTTTAGAGAAGGGTCTACAGGGTGTTCAGGGTCTCACTACTAGATCAAACTCACATTGATCCACCTGTTTTCAGCTTCCCCAGTGCAGGGATTACAGGTGCGGGCCACCATGCCCAGTCTCTGTTGCCATCTCAGCCGGCCCCAGGTGCAGGGCCAGCACAGCAGGCCTGCGGATCAAACCCCCAGCCTCTGCGCCTGCTTGCAGGCACTTTAACATGATGAACTATTTGGTTGGCTCTTCAACACTTTTTTTTGTTCTGAAATGTGGAGAAAAGTTTCAAGAGTAATAAAAAGGTCTCATATAATCTTCATCTGGAATGATCCATTTTGCCACATTTGCCATTTATCCATCTAAGAAGTTTTCTTTGGGGGCCCGTGGAGATGGCTCAGTAG
This sequence comes from Ctenomys sociabilis, assembly GCA_004027165.1. Lineage (NCBI taxonomy): Eukaryota > Metazoa > Chordata > Mammalia > Rodentia > Ctenomyidae > Ctenomys > Ctenomys sociabilis. The sequence continues at coordinate 38,543 of PVKA01009927.1, forward strand.
AACAAGTGCTTTCCTGGCAAGGGAATCCAGGGTTCAATCCCCGGTTCTGCCAAAAAAAAAAAAAAAAAAAAAAAAAAAAAAAAGGGTTTCTTTTTTTTCCCTCTGAGTCCGTGTGTGTGTGTGTGTGTGTGTGTGTGTGTGTGTGGTGTGTGGTGTGTGTGTGTTACCAGGGTTCCAACTCAGGACCCTTGTGCTTGCCAGGCCAAGTGCTTATTCTACTGAGATATTTCCCTCGCCCCTCCTGAGTCTTTTGAGAGAAGCTGTAGACATCATGCTTTTGACTTCAATTACTATAGTGGATGTATCCTAAGGACAAGATAATTTTCATTTGTATTATGAAAGCTGAGAAATTTAACTGCTAAAATTTAGTATACATTTAATACTTCCTAATTGTTTTAATTATGTCCTATAGAGCAATTTTTCTATTGGTCTGGGATCAATCACAATTTACTTATCATTAAATGTAAACAACTATATAACATTCTATCATTTTATACACTATACTTTTATTTAACTAATATGCCTTTTATTTACCTTATTAAGATACACTTGACTTGTTTCTTTGGCTGTTTTAAAAATGCTAGAAGATGCATACTTGAAAATCCTTTGTGTGTGTTATTTCTTTAAGGTGAATTACTATTATTCAAGGGCCAGCAGGAAAGCAGAAGTGACAATTACTTTAACATAGAGAATTTAACACAGGGTAACACTTTATAAATCTCGAAGGGCTAACAGGAGCTCTGTGACAATACCAGACTGTTGAGACAACCGTGTACTGCGCTGGTTTTGGCAAACAAAAGAAAAGGGTTGGATTGTTAGAAACTAGACACTTGGAGGGCTAAGCTGAACCGGTTTGCTCATAAGGAGAAAAGAGGAATGTTCATTAATAAGACATTTTGAGAAGGAAGAGGAAATGCTTGACATTCCTTTTCCATCTTCTCTTCAACTTAAACAAACAAGTAACTCTTAAGTGCTTCAGCAAAATACTCCACATAAATACGTGAGAAGTAAAAGAATTTTACCACCATAAATACTAAAATTCTGCCTCAAGAAAAATATAATACTATAGGAGTTAAGGAAAATCAGGAAATCAAATTATCTCCAAATACTGGTTAATTGTAAAAATCAATTCAAGTCAATCTCAAATTAAAATAATGGGTTGACCAATTGATTCAAAGCAATATTGTACAGTTTCATCTATTCTTGAGGATGTATGGCATCCAGGAGGACATCTCCCACCAACATATGACAAGCAAGGCCAGACTAGGCGAGAACTGGCACTGGGGCTTAATAGCTGGTTACCCAAGATTATGAGGTTTTCACTCTCTAAAGTCCTAAGGTATTTTACATAACTTGACTTCATAGAGCACAAAGAACTTAACTGAAGAGCTTACTTTAGCAGACTTGCTGACTACCTCCACCAAATAATTCACTGTGAAGGGGCCAAAGAAAGGGGCACAGCCAATAGCTTTACTATCTAAGCAGCGCCAAATAACTCAGAGCCAGCCAAAAGAGACACAGAGTCAGGCCACTTGTCCTGACACTTTAGCACCCACCCCCACTCCAGTGAACTGTGTTCTGGGTAGGCAGGAAGCTGTGCGGGCTGACAGTCCAGGAACCTCACTGCTCTGTCTGACAGGAGTGACTTCCTGTGTGAAGAGCTTGCTGCTGCTCTTGCATTCCTCAGGGTGCAAGTGTTTCTTCTCATCGCAGAGGATGTTGGTCTTCCCCAGGAAGAGGAAGGAGCCAGTTGTTACTGGATGTGTGGGCTGGGAGCTGCTGGGCATTTTCGGCATGCCTTGGTCTCAGCTGTGGGAACTGGGGATGCGACTTGGATTCCCAGGCCTAGGCCTGTTAGGATCCCTGTGGCGGTCAGGGGTCACAGTTTAGACACACAGTACCTCAGGAAATTGGAAGTCCATGGCAGAAAAATACCTGGAACATTTTTCTTTCTAACCCTCATCATGTGGGGGAGAGAAAAATAGGCCACTGAGCCAGGGCTTGGAGACACCACAAAAGGGCAGCTTCCTAAAATTTAGGAAATGGCCACCCAGTCAGGAAATACTCCTCTCAGAAATCATGGGCTAAATTTACAAGTCAAATGCAACCTTATCCACTGTTGTAAAGCTTAGAGACTTTTACAGCACCTCACCTTCCCCAAGTTAGAAGATCTCTGTAAGTCACGTGGGGAAAGTTAGCACACAAATAGCGAAGGAAGCAAAAGGTGTGTGCAACCTAACTTTTCTCAGCTTTTCTAGAAAGTGAAGGGGAACGTGGGGACAATCAATGGCATACATCACTTTATACTTTCAAAGTTAAAAATTTTAGTTCTGAGACATTTAAGTTTGCATACACTGTGTTCTTTCAAGTAAGTCTTTCCAAATCTTTGCTTATATAAGCAGTTAGGAACTGAAATAACTCGGCACTAGTTATGCAATGTTGTCTGGTAACCAGGATGTGCTGTTGCCACAACATCCTCAGAGCATTCTTTCTGCTTCTGCAAGTCTGCTCTGGGTCCATTCAGTTTGTCAATATGTTAATAGTTTTCAGGTAGGGGGGAAACAGGACAGTCTTCACAAAAGCCAATGGATCTTTCTCTTCCTAAAAAGAAGTGCAATGGAATTCTCTCCAGAAGAAAACCCGTACATTCTGCTGAAAAATGCAAATATAAATGACATTTAGGAAGGAGTACCTTTTCCAGAGGCACGGAAACAGCAGTCTCTTGCACTGATTCAGCTAATCGCTTTTCCTGACCCTACAAGTGAAGACAGGAAAACCATGATTCTTTTTCTTTCAGCAGTTCCTCTGCCAAAACCAGGCAGAGCCAGGAGATATTCTCAGCTATCCTGAGATTACTCAGGGCTACACCTTACGGTCCCTGGGGAAAGGAGATAGGGAATCCCACAGCTGACATCCAACCTGTCAGGAAATCCTCTTGGCTCTGCCATCAAAATATATCCAGCATGGGATCGCTTACCACCTCTGCCTGCCTGCGCAGCCAGGGTCAAGCCTCTGTGGCCTCAAGGCTGAACATTTCATTAGCTTCCTACTTAGCTCTCCCCAGCCTGTTCTTACACTGCAGGCAGGAGGGCTTGCTAAGGCGCAGGTCACAGCAATTCCTCCTCTGCAGAAAAGACTGGTGGCTCCTCTGTCACCCTAGATCTGGCTTGTATCTCTGTTCCTCCGGTGAGTCCTTCCAGACAGACACTTGACTTGCTCCCTCCATCCCTACAATTCTTTATTCAAATGTCACCTGGCTTGTGACTCTTGTTCTCATTATCTAAATGGCCGCCTTTTCCTATCCCCTTCCCATCTGTCTTCAGTGCTTTTTTTTCTTTAACCTTTGTGTTTTTTGGTTCACTATGCTATAGTTTATTTTTTAAATTTGTGAACTGCCTGTTGTCCCGACTACAATATGGAATCTAGGCTTCTCTGGGGCAGATGTTCTCGTTCTGTTCATTTTTCAAGCTAAGAAGAGTGACTGGCAGAACAGTTATTTATCAAAACTCATGGGGAGACTCTCTATAGTACCTAAGTGTGCACACCCGAGTCACCCTTCTGCGCTTGCTGAGTTGTGCAGCGTAAAGACCCACAGCTGGACTGGGCACTGTATTGTCACAGGACACACTTTTAGAGTCTCCAGAGGCCTCTATTTACACTTTGCTTTCCCTTCTGGATTGATCTACCAAAATCAGACCCATTTCAGATTTTCTTCTAGAGAAGTTCTGTAATTTCTTCTAGCCCATTAATGATCTTTTTGAGAACATTCTCATGAACAAACCACAAAGGCATTTGTTCCCTACCAGCTTGTTTCCACCAGCTCAGTTCAGGCCACCCTGGCGACTGCCTCAGCACTGCACATGATACCCCTTCTCAGTCTTTACTCAGATGGCTGGAGTACCACGGGACTTCTTTTCCTTAGATATTTTTCTCTACAATGTGATTCTGTGTCCTTAGTTTATTGTAAAAAAATTAATTTGACCTGAAATACTTTCCCTAATTTAAAGAAAGGAACACATTTCACACTCTGCACAGTTGCCAGGAGGAAGCTGAAGACAGGGTTACCTCTGGCTGAGAAGGACTCTGTGTTTGATCATCACACAACAGCAGCAGGAGTTTTGCCCAGTGATAGGAGAACAATGAGAAAACCAATACATCAAAAACATAAGAACATAATTAATTTAAAATAAAATTTTTATTTAATTTTCTGAATATTGCTTAATCTTAAGTTTTAAGATTTATACTATATCTTTGAATTAAATTTATCTAAAAACATAAAATAAAGCAAAAATTTTAATGGTCTTAGAGTATCTTAAAATGACTTTTAGTTATAGTAAGGTAAAATAAAACAAAAATAAATAAATAAAACACACACACACACACACACACACACACACCTGTCCCTTCAGGAATGCATAGTGTGGAAGGGGGTTAGGAACATCCCCTGAAGCCATGACACATGAATGATAACATTTTTATTTGTCCTTAGGTTGCTAGGGACTGATCCCAGAGACTCACTCTATACTGAGCTACCCCTAGCTTGCTCCAGCACAATTCTGGTGATGAATCCTGGGCTGGTTCCAACTGAATGAATGAAAACACTGAAAGGCTCTAATGCAATCTTGAAATGACCTTCAGAAAGTTAGTACAGTGTGTAATAAGTGACTTAATCAAAATAAGGATTCGGGTACTTGAGAAGATCAATATTTTTAAACTATGTCTACATTATAGCCAATATACCATTTCACAGAAAGTTTTTACACAAAGCTTTAAAAATGAAGGTTGGTGGGCCAGTGAGATAGCTCGGCAGACTAAGTAAGTGCCTGCTTAGGCAAGAGCATGGATCAGGGTTTGATCTCTAGCACACACCACGCAGGCCCCAGCCCTGGGTGTTCTGAGCTGGCCACAGAGACAGGGTGTGGGGGCCCTTGCCTGTAATCTCAGCACTGGTAAGGCTGAGATAGGAGGATCTCTACCACTAAGAGCTGCATGGTGAAACCTTGTACCAAATACTTAGAAGAAAAAAAAAAATGATTGGCAGATATCACAGTGTACATAAGCTATCTGTATACTTAGCTCTAAAAAGTAACCAGAACATAATTCAAACAACAGTAAAAATAAAAGTGAACAATTTCTTGCACCACATAAAACCTCCTTTTATTCTCCTAAAGTATTTGATAAACGAAGGTTTAAATGATAATCTCTATTCCACATTGATGAAATTAGCTTCTAAGGCATATTTTTATTAGTCTAGAAAAGCCAAACAACCCCCCCAAAAACTATAAAACAAAAACTAATAACAAAAACAAAAACTACCTTTAAAAACTGCTCTTTGTTATTGTTTACAAAATTACTCAGATTTTAAATTAAAGTCGCACAAATATTTTGTGCAACCATGCTTCATGCTAAAGCAGAAACAGATCTTTACCGGCATATCTGGTTGATCTACCGCACAAAGCAGAAAAAATAGTCAATGTAGAGAGACCATAGATTAGGAACTAAACTACCTCTTCTTTGATGGAAAAGCAAATAGTTAAAAGTTTATCTTGGGGCTGAGGAGATAGCTCAGTAGAATAAGTGCTTGCCTGGCAAGCTTAAGGTCCTATGTTCAATACCCAGTACCGCAAAAAAAATAAAAGTTAATCTCACAAGTTTCTAGTAGATGATCGACCTATCTGGTCTCTACAGGAAAGACTCACAGAATGACAGCCTTCAGAGATGCTCTGAAGAGCCTTTGAGTTGTGGCCTGGGAAAGTCATGCTGGAGGGAAAGCTGTGAGCTCCCAGATTATGAAAGGCCTTTCTGGGTAGGACTTCATCAACCCAATCCCAGACCTACTTAGAGTACATAAACTTCAGTTTCCTGTTTGCTTGCCTTGTTTTATTTAGCAGCAAGTACACAACTCAAAACTGAGAGCAGAATCTTTCCATGCTATCTAGTGGAAGCCATGAAGTCACTAACACTAGACTTGTTTGTGTTAGAAAATGACAATTTCATATAATTTAACCTAATATCCCTTTGGAAGACCACTGTATTTCTTAATCTTATTCTGTTTTTCTAACGTAACTACTAACCTTATTGTACTATTATTACACAGAATTGTCATCTTGAAGTCCCACATAACAGTATTTCCTGAGATAGTCCTAAATTTTGGCATGTCTGGATTACAAAAGAAAGACCTTTGTCCCTTGCTTGCTGACAGTTATGCCTACTTCCATAGAACCACCTGTCAAGAACACATAAATTCTTCAGAACACGAAGACAAAAAAAGGGTACCAAGAGGGGGAACATGTCCCAAGAGGTAGGACAAGAGTCTTTTAGGGATGCTTACAGGAATTACTTAGCGAACAGGAAACACTAAATTTTAGTCTAGCGACCACATCACAACATGTAGCATTTCTGATCAACTGCTTATCTTCTGTTTTTTTTTTTTTTTCTTCTCTACAAGGCAAAACCCCAACAAAAATGCAAATTTCAGTGTTTGCATTTTGAACATTTATATCCTGCATGGCTATTTCTAAGCCAAACACTGTGGCCAGTTTTAGATACCTAATCAATTTTGAAGTCCCAGGACCTTCATATGTTAAACCTCCTGCCTTCCTGCTTGCCTGCCTGCCTGTCAATTAGGCCCATCAGTTCTCAGGGCCTTCTTGCTGAACCAGTGCTAAGGTCCACACGCATGATGCCATAATACCAGCCTCAGTTTTGATTTTGTACATCTTAAATGCGGAAATGCTGGTAGGAAGACCACTGAGCAGCTGGAGGTTCTAACTGTCGCCAGGAAGTCCTAGACTTCCCTTGACAAGGAGACTCGTGGTTATGTTTTTTTTAAATTAAATTCTGAGACAGAATGTCACATCTGACATTCCCCTGTGCCATTGAAACATTTCCGGAGAGGAAGGTGCCTTCTCTGCTGTGGTGTTAACCCTGAAAGGACCCTTGACAACTGGAGTACTTGCCAGATGAGCAGACTCATAGTGATCAGACCTTCACAGAATTCTGCAGCATGTGCTCCTCCTGAGATCAGCTAGAGAGTTCATGAATTAAAAGTGTACCCCAAATATTTATTTATTTATTGGCAAAACCAGGGATTGAACTCAGGCTCTTGCGCTTGCCAGGAAAGGGCTTATTCTACTGAGCCATTTCCCTGGCCCAAGGAAATTATTTCACTTTAGATTTAATTCCTTTTTCTTTTTTCTTTCTTTTTTTTTTTTTTTTTTTTTTTTTGGCGGAAACAGGGATTGAACTCAGGCCCTTGTGCTTACCAGGAAAGTGCTCATTCCACTGAGCCATCTCCCCGGCCCCCTTACCGCAAATATTTAACTAAAATGACACCAGGGTAGCAGTGTCCTTGAAGACCCCCTGTTCTTCCCATTCATTCTTACAACCAGGTTCGCGCTGACCAGCACCACGCTCCGGGAAGAACTTGAAAGGGTTTAGTGTACTTCTAAATTGAAGGTTAAAACTTTCAATCTATGAAACTTTGGAAATACCAAGTTTATAAATAAAATTATGAATATCAGAACTTAATTTCTGGACAAGCCATCAGGAGATTAGGAAAGGGAGATGACTACTCTCTGTGTAGCTTCTAATCAGACATCTAGAACTTAAATCTCTGAAAGATTAAAAAATAGGGCGCCTGTCCTGCAACAGGTCCCAGCGTCACGTGGGTGACGCCTTCACAGTCACCGCAGGCAGAGTGGCTTACTTAGCCTAGCAGGCACTCGCACGCCCGGGAGAAGCCGTGGTGGCAATTGGCGCTGCTCCACCTTGTGGCTATTCACATGTATTACAATTATGGCAGCACAAGGTCTACATTAAAGTGCTAGTTTAGCCCACATTTCTCTCTTCCTCCCATACTTTTAAATAGATGATTAGATACCACCTAAATGTCAAAAACAAAAGAACAAAAACAACTTACTGTGGTAGAGTCAAAAGAGATGATGTCCACAACTGGAGGAGAAGAAATCTGCAAATCAATTACCTCATGCTTTGGGTTAATCTGTGTAGATACATAAAGAAAGTTAGTATGACATTTTTATACCCTAAGAAGCTGGTGATATTTATGAAAAGCTAACCCTAATATATCACAAAGTTAACATATATTGCAACAGTCACTAACATGGACACAAACAAAATATTTTAAAATATTATTATTATTTTTTTGTCTTTTTTTGAGACAGGGTCTACCTGCCATATCTATCAATGTAAAGAAAGACCATTAAGACAAAGTTCAATTTATTGTGGGAATGAAAGATTACTTCTACACTAGAAAAATCAATGTAATTTACCTATAAAGAAATATTTAAAGTAAAATAACTCACCTCAAAATATACAGAAAAAATCGTAGCCAGTTTATTAAGATAAAAAAGAAATAAGTGTTAAGAGGAAAGAACTAGAAAAGAGAAAATAAACTGCCTTTTATATATTAAATGCTTACTCATGGAGGAACCGCAAATGTGCGCACTGCTGAATCATTCGAGTTTGCGCTAGAGTGCAACAACATTTGGCAGGCCCGAAATCACCACTCGGAATCAGCTGTGCTTCTGCATCCATCATAGTTAGAAATTTTAATTTTAAGAAATTTTTTTATTACATGATACCATAAAAGTTTAAAAACACAACAGAACATATAAAGATATGTAAGACTGTGAGGGTGGCAAAGACTGTGAGGGAGGCAAAGAAGTACAAAACTAGAAAGCGGGGAGCACCGGCTTGATTTGTACTTGAGCTTACTCATGGGTCTCTGCCTAATATGACATAAAAAATTGAGCAGTGGATAAATCAGAAAACTAAAGCTAGAAGGTACATAAGAGCAATTTTATAACCAGAGGCAGAGAAAGACAAAACTTTTTACAAAAATAAAATCCCTTTTTAAAAAAGCCAAGCTATATCTGGTTAAATAAAAACTCAGGACTTCTCTTTAGTAATGGATACCATAAGAAGAACAATTAGATACAGAACAGAAAGAGATGTTATGATCTATAAAATGGAAAAAAGGACAAATATCTCAAATATACCAGAAAAGTACAAATGCATGTGAAAAGAAAATCAGGCCCAAGGAAAAAAACATATAAGTGAAAACCTACCCATTAATCAGTATACGAAGAGATGCTCAGAAATATTTATAATGGGGGCTGGGGAGATAGTTCAGCAGTTTAACTGCCTGCTTGGCAAACACAAGGTCCTAAGTTTGATCCCCAGTACTGGAAAAGAAAGAAGGAAGGAAGGAAGGAAATAAATAAATAAATAAATATTTATGGGCTTGCCAGATGGCTCAGTGGACAGGTTCAATCCCTGGAAGCTGTGCCAGCCCTGCCCCAGGGACATGCTGAGGCAGGACTAATACTGGATGTGGTGGCATGCACTTGCAATCCTGTGCTTGGGAGGTTGAAAAACAGGGGGATCACTATGAGTAGGATCTGTGTAGTGAGATCCTGCAGACCTTGTACTATAAAGGAAAACATAATTTAAAACCTATTGAACTGCAAAAACTAGAAAACTCAAGGATGCCAACATTGTTTATAAACTGTTTATAATGGTCAACTCCCTCTAAACCAGGAAATACTCAAATATCTATTAATAGTAAAGTAGATTATAGGAACCACCACTATAGTAAATTCATTGGAATACTATGCAGCAGTGGAGATGAATGAACTGCAGCTCTACAACATGTGAGGGTATAGATTCAAAATCCATACCTGTGAATCTCAAGATTGTAGTGTTAAATACACAAGAAAGTTAGAGAAAAAATATATCTTATGTGAAGTCCACAATCAATGATTCAAAGATATATAGAAGAGTGAAGTAATTTTACTTGGAATGATACACTCAATATGTAAAAAATAACATTTGAATGTCATAAATACCAGTAAACAAAAAGCAACGAAATAGCAGGACTGTATCAAGTGAAGGCGGATGTACGGACAGACGGACCTTGAGAAGGAGCTTGAAAGCACAGGCAGTGGGAAAAGGTTTCCTCGCCTGGCTGGCTCCTCAGAAAACAACCCAAGAAGAGCGGCGCATCTGCACTGAGGTGGCTCACGGGGCCGGGGGCAAGGGACACAGGGGGGCGAGGGGCAAGGGACACAGGGGGGCGAGGGGCGAGGGGCGGCGGGGTGAAGGAGGGGCATCGTGTAGGCCCGACGGCCGGCCGTGCTGCTTCTCTCCAGCTGTCCCACAAAGCAGAACACAAGCACAGCCCTCCTCCAACCCTGTGAGTGCTGGGTCTGGAGCTTTGGCCAAAAACTAAAGCCAAAATTAAACCGGCCCCAAACACACCTTGGGGCAACTTCCTGTCCTTCCAGTCTTAGGCTAGCTGTCCAGACGCAGCAGACGTTTTTCTCTTGTATCTACTGCCACCTAGTGTAGATATGAAAATGTTTACCGATGAAAATGCAGTTTCACCCTGGGTGGAAAATCTAAATGACATGGGAAGAATAAACAAAAACTCTCATTTGAAAGAATCCTTGGTCCTCCGTACACACGGAAACTCTTAACGCAAAGGGCAGCTGTCGTGCATGGTGGCTCAAGTTGCAGGAATCAGTGGGCTAGCTCAGGACCGGCAGGTTCTCGGGTGCTAAAGAGGTTCAAAACTGGGGCTCCAGGCCAGGGCCTGGCTGTGCCCGGGCGCCACGAACCGAGCAGCAGATGAGCTAGCGGCTGACTGCCGTACCTGTGCTGCTTCAGGGTGGGACGTGCCCATCTTGTTCACCTGTGTTCTGTAAAATGGGTCAGTGGACTGGAATTGTTGACTGGATGGAATTTAATTTTCTTGGTACTGACATACAGTATTACATCGAAGTGTTTAAAAATGTAGAATCAAAGCAGAGTGCCTGGGTAAAAATTCTGGTGCCCACATTTGCTAGAGAATATCTCAGTTTCTCAGGTAGATAAAAATAGTACACTTATGGGAATTTAAAAATATTAGTTTATATAAAGCATTTAAATATAATCAAGTAATCATTATAGGCCACTTATTGAGGCCCAAAACAGTATAAGCATATATCTCAGAATTAAAATATAAAATATAATTTTTTAATCCAAAATGGAAATGTTTTAAATTTCACTAGATGACTGAGATAAAAAATGTATCTCAGACTTGTAGTTTTTCACAGTAAATCATAAATTATTAATACAGAAATATTTGGTTAAGTTAAAGGACATGTTTCTGCTAAGTGACATATCAAATTTCACATACAAATTTGTAGGTTAAGATAGTCTCAATGGCCATTATAAAACTGCAAACCATCAGAGCAATTTTTTATTAGTAAGCACTCGTTATCTAGTATCCTTTCTTGTAATTTTTCTGCAAATCCCCTGAAATAACTGCTATGATGCCTTATTGTCACTAAGATCTGTCACTCTCCCTAAGAAGCTTTAATGTCATCTCAAATATGCAAAAGGCAAAAGCCCGTGCAGCAGAAATGTACCACGCACATGCACTAAATCGTCCTTCTGAAAACAAAGCTCCCTTTCTCTGGGCTAGGATGGTGCTTTCAGCTGTGACACCATGAAGCAGAAGAGGTCAGCACATGGGGGCAGCTGGGCTGGGTCAAGATCTCCTGTGCAAACACCCGAGCTTCTTCCAAAGGAGGGAAAGAGGAGGAGAGGAAGAGGGCAGTCTGCTTTCAGGGTTTTTACTTCAGACACAGTGCTCAGGACAGGAGCAAGGGGAGACAGCAGGCAGAGAGATGGCCCCACAGAGAGAACACGGAGAGGCCTGCCTCCAAAGCTGGCTCCTGCGCCTCGCACCTTGCTCCACGTGGCTTGCCAGTCTGCTAGTCATCTGCTCTGTTGTGCAGAAATTCCTAATGTGTGCATCAAGTCAGCAGGACTCTGAAGAACTCTCCATCACTGAACAAGCAAAGCACTTAAGGCTGGCAAGTGGGTGGCTTTCGCAGAACGTCAAAGAGTTTCACTCAGAAGACGAGACTCAAAGTTCAAATGAGCCTTCCAGAAAACATGAACTAGAAATCACAGGCACACTATCTTGCTTCAAGCTCAAGAATCAAGTGCTCATGCTTACCACAAAAAGACAAAGTAAAAGGAATACATCATAAAGATACTATTTATTCAACATATTTTATTGATACTCATTTTCTTTAAATCATGAATACTTAAGTGGGCCAGGGAGATAGCTCTATAGAATAAGCGCCTGCCTGGCAAGTGCAAGGTCCTGAGTTCAATCCCCAGTACCGCCAAAAAAAAAAAAAACTTTTGCAGTTTTAAAATTTTTTCCAAAATAGTATATATGAGCTCACTTTCCTTAAGGACTGATAAACATGACTAGGTCTATTTATACCACCAGAGGGTCTAAGCTGCAAGAACATGTAAAAACTTTGTACCAAACGTTATGAAAACAGTTTGCAATGTATTAATTTATTGAATCTGTATTGTTAAGGTGTCTTGAAACTGTCTGAGTGACATTTGTACTTCAATAAAATGAAAAGAAAAAAAAATAAATAAAAACAAAAAAAAAAAAAGAAAAATATATTATAATGTAACTTAGTGACATCTGGATAATCCATACATACAAAATGCTTATTACTGTTATGCCATATATTAACATATTCCATTAAAATACAGACTAAACTTTGTATCTTTACATGAAAAATTACTTTAATAAATAAAATATCCAAAATAAAAAAAAAAAAAAACAACTTTGTACCTTGCTTTATAATGAGATTTTTAAAAACTTAACAGTTGGTTATTCAAATGTAGAATCTTTCTCTCTGGTATTTTGTATCACGGGATCTGACAGTGTTTTATAAAAGTAAGTCACACTGTGCTCCTAGTTATGGAAATGTTTGGAGAGATCACCTAAACTGAGGTTCCCATCCTCAAGGCCACAAAGAAGTCAGCAACAATGCTCAGCATTCTGTGCAGTGTAACTGAACTCTAATTCCACGCTGAAAAGGCTGCTTCAATTGAACCTAAGTGTATATGTGAACACTACAACCGTGAGGCTCTGAGTGGCCTGGGTCAGCCTGACCTCACAATACAAAGTGACCCAGCTGGTTTTACGACTTCCTGGCTGTCCAGTCAGACTAGAGCTACTTAGACAGCTTGTTGACATTTTAAAGGTCTGGCTCTTAACTGAGCTGTCGCAGATGGTAAGTCAGAGAAAATGGCTTGTGTCTCTGTGTGGAGGGACACTGGTATCGTGGAAATACCAATGACCAAGGAGGTGGGTGGCCAGGCTCAGCTGGCAGCTCTGCGACCTGTGCTCCAGCACAGGCCTGAGTGGGTGACAAGGCAGCAGGACCTCTTCTCCTGGTGAAGCCGGCCAAGCAACAGAAGTGTGAAAATAAAAGCATACCGAGAGTGCAGGGGAAAATACCAGCTTTGGTAACACAAGAAAAGAATAATCAAGTTAAAATATATTTTAATGAACATTTGATCACATGAGATCAACAATGTTATGTGCCTTCTTAAAAGGATAAAAGAAAAAGTGAAGATATAAAAAATAGCATGAGGAAATAGTAAAGCACAATGGCTGCTACTTTAGAAGAAGTACAGAAGTAAAGAAAAGTAAGAAATGAGAAAAAGTATAGCAAAGAATTTAAAACAAGCACTACCAAGAAAAAAGCTGTAATAGAAATCCCAAAATATGGCTAGATTAAACAAAAATGTAGAAATAGTCAAACAACATGAAAGAAAAGAGGAAAAAAGACACCTAATGCACATGCCGAGCCTAGACAAAGAGAAGACCAGGACAAAAGAAAACAAGCTTAGAGAAGTGACTGGGGGGAACAAGGAAGGAAGCACACAGGAAGCAGGTCTCAGCCAGCACCTGGGCAGCACAGGAGGCTGCATGTACTTCCCCAGAAGACACCTCAGAGCTCAGGGTTCCCTCTGAAAGCACAGAAAAGCTCTGCAGTGCTTTAAGTGTGTCAGCTAGCTAGGTAGGAATAATTTCTCCCATCAGTTTTTAGGAAAGGATTTTAGAAGAATCCAACAAAAACAGGCTAACACCAGCTAAATGCCTAGCAAAGATGGATTTCCCTGAGAAAAGGACACCTAAATCTATAAGATCTAAGGGAACTTGCCAGGAAAAACCCATGGCTGAGCAGGGCATGGCAGCAGGCCTATGATCCAGTTCTCCAGGAGCCAGAGGGGAAGGACCACAAGTGCAAGACCTGAGTGGGCAACTCAGTGACTCGGCAAGGCCTGGTCTCAAGAAAAGGGGTAGAGGGAAAGAGGAGGGAGACAGCGCAACATGAAGGCCCTGGGTTCAACTCTCAGTGCCACAAAAACAAAGCAAACCATAAAATTCCTATGATCAAATAGATAATATATCTAAAAATATATGTATGTATGAAATAAGTCCTAATTATTAGTTTAATGCCTAAATTCTTTTACTGTTCATATGAATAGGTTTTTGCTATAAGAGGATTTCAAGATACTCTCTGCAATAACTATGATAAAAACCCTTGGCCTTTGGTACCGTTCATGATATTCATCATGCGAGCACCCTAAAAACAGCTAGACTATAAAGCTGGTGCAGAGTTTGGAGTCACTAGAGGCCTTTGATTTAATTTCTTATTTTCTACTATTACCAACACAATTTCTTAGCTTTACTTCTAGGCCTCCAAGAAGTGAATATAGATAAGAGCCTTTTAACATTACTATATACTACTGTATGCACATAGTTTCATTTTACTAGTGGTAACAATTGACTCTATCCATGTGCTTCTGTTTTAGGGCAGTACTAGGTTTTATATATTTTTAACAACCCGTAAGGTTTATAGAAAGTAGGACAAGTATGTATAAAATACTCACTTCAATAGGCTCAATTTTTCCTTCGTGGGGATGTGGTGTTCTTGGATAGATATCAAGAAGGTGTGGTGATGAATCAAAATGCAGTCTTTTGAGATTTCTTTTAAGATCTTTACAATGCAATGCATTAAAGTTAGTCCTCCATAATAAGACCTATGAAAAGTTCAAGACAACAACAGAAATGGAGCTTTAAAAAATGGATATATAGACTCACTCCTCAAAGAAGTCAGAAAGGTTACACATGAACACACACATTTCAATAATGGTATTAGGGAGCACTGCCACCAAGATCACCCTCAGTCCTTTTTTTTTTTAAGTTAGATTTTTGCTATACTGCCCAGGCTCGCCTTTAACTTAGGGTCCTCTTGCCTCAGTCTCCACAGAAGCTGGGATTACAGGTATGCAATACCACATGGGGGCTGATCTTCACGTTATTCAATAAATCTGCAAAATTTGAGCACTCTGAAAGGCTGAGACACAAGGAATGCCAATTCAAGCCCAAAGACCCTGTCTCAAAATATATATAATAATAATAATAAAAATACATGACAACGACTATGACTATTACTACTACTACTACTACTGCTGCTGCTGCTGCTGCTGATAATATAAGCTCTGGGGTGTAGCTCAGCACCAAGGCCCTGGGTTTAACTCCCAGAATTGCAAAAACAAACAAAGAATGAATGAATATACAACATAAACCTGGCTCACTTCAAGTAAATACAGATTTGCCTCAAATACTGGACCATCTATAAGAAGCTTAACATTTGAAGAAACAAGATATACAAAGAAAATAATTCAAGTAAAAGAGCCACTCCCTTCATTGAGTAAGTGTGAGTTTCA
The DNA here is from genome assembly GCA_004027165.1 of Ctenomys sociabilis. NCBI lineage: Eukaryota > Metazoa > Chordata > Mammalia > Rodentia > Ctenomyidae > Ctenomys > Ctenomys sociabilis. The sequence continues at coordinate 54,167 of PVKA01009927.1, forward strand.
AGTATAATTCAATGTAAAAATGAACAAAAGAAAATAGTTGCCTAATTAAAAACTATCTGAACTGGAATTATTTCTGCTGTCAGACAGAATTCCTGTCACTAAATTAAAATATAAACCCATTGATCATCATCTGAACATACATAAGCTAGCTGATTATGGCTATAAAAATCATGGTTGAGATCAAAGAATCCTTTATCAAAGATTTCAAATCAGAGAGGGAGTTGAAAGGTGTACAAACCTGTGTATCTGTACCTCCTGATGAAAACAGCTCTCCACTCTTTGAAAATGAAACACTGAAGACAGGGCCCTAAGAAATAATGGGAGACAAAACACAAGTGCTTGGAGGTGCTTTCTCCGGCCAATAGGACAGCAAGTATCAATGTTTCATCCTAATTTTTAACCAACTATTTATTCAATAAGACTGATAGAACACAGCTAGGTGCTGGCAACTAATGCTGGTGATAAAAAGTCAACCTGATTGTATTAGAACACACAGGTGTTTAACAAAAAAGGATTCCTGTAATAAAAATCATCTTTTTCTCCTTTAAAGACAAATTTGTACATAGAGAAATGGGTGATATTTCTGGCCTTCTGTACCCAGCCAGCCAGGCACTGGCAGGGACCAGATGGCCCAAGTGTGGCAATGGGGGCAACACTGCACAGAGGCCGCTCTGAGGACAGTGACTTCCACTGCGCCTTCCAGCCTGGAGGCTAACGGTGAGTGAGCCGGTTGATGTGTAGGAGCTGGGCACCCAAGGAACGTTGTGACTGGTGAAATCCAGGACCACAGTTACAAGAAGGACAAACTGGAGTAAGAATGAATGCTTGGGGGCCATTAGGAAGTTACAGTAATTATCTAGGTGAGAGATGATAGAGCCTGAAATTCAACTGAGAAATTAACTGTGGCCTTGTACTTGGCAATTACAAGTAAAAGTCACAAGATGAATAGCCTGTTTTTTCAGTCAAGATGTAGGCCAGTTTTTTCAATCAAGATAGGAGGGATTATTCTCATCCTAAAAATACTAATATACTGTTTATGTATCCTTAACCTACACAAGAAAAGTTTTGGAGAAAACATTCCAGATTTTTCAAGTAGATCATCCCATGGCCTTGGGTTATTGTAGCTTTGTAACAGCTTCATGTCTACACTGAAAAGTTTCTCTTTTGTGTATAACTTCTTTTTCCTATTGCCTTGTACTTCTTTCATGGATATTTTAGTCCTTGGCCACTCTTCCTGGCTGTGTTTATTCACACTTCGTCTATGTGTGTGCATATATCTGAGCTGGAGAGTCTACTTCTGCTTTGCCTTCCAGGGCTGCAGAATAGGCAATAAAACAAAGTAGGAGACCAGGCAGAGAGAGCCCCTTCTCTTCCAGACCACAGAATCCATCCATTTCTAGACAGAAGCAGCTTATACTAGGTTAAAAGCATGTATCTAGTATGTTACAAAAATATGTTCTAAAAATTCAAAGCAGGTTGACTATACACAAAGGAGGAATACTTTATATAGATCATACACATAAAAAAGTTTCACTTTGCCTGCCCCACTTGGCTCTAAGCTAGCAGAGAAATATTACAAAGAAATAAGGCACACAGGCCAAGGTGACAGCTTTTTTACCAACAAAAGGTGGTAGAGAAATATGGCTTTTATCTGTAAAGCAAATGGGTTCTCTAGAAGTAGCATGCAGAAGTCAGGCTGAGTGCAATCACGGAGGAAGGCAAGCCTCTGCCTAAGGGGCACCCATGGAGAACAGCAAGGACAGGCTCACTGCCAAGGCAGGGCAAAGGAAGGGCCGGGCCATGCTCGCCAAATTTCTTTCAAATTAGCAAAAGGTATGAGCAGCTGTGTCAGAGCTACTGAGACCGCCTCAGCATGAGGGAAATCAGAAATAATAAATAAATGTATCACCGATGTTTCAACCATCAGCCTGTGCCACATACTGATGAAGATAGCATTATTTAATTATTGTTCATAGGAAGACTGATTTTAACAAAATAGCTTAAAAACAGTCTTGAAAGTAAAAAGTTTTAGTGCTAGTGGCAATTTGTGCTACACCTGGAAAATAATAAAGACCTAGCATAAAATGGGTCAAACTCTAAATATATATTATTTAAAGAGTAAAATTCTCAGTCTCAGTACCGTGTGTCCTTGAAGCGTATATATGAGTCTTCCTTCTAAGAGATCCAGAACCTTAAGTGTTCCATCTGAAGAGGCAGTGAGGAGGTAATTACCCGAAGGATGGAATGATATACAATTAACTCCACTACTGTGAACTAAATTGCAGAAAACAAAGGCAAAAATTCAAACAACAATTACTTACTTATCACATGATATTCGATAGAGTGCTTCAATATAATCATTTTTCTTTATAACCTTAAATGTTTTTCTTTCCTTTGGAGAACAATTCTTAATTCTAAAGATGCACCTTTGTCTCATTAGCAATTACTTGAAAATTAAAATCAATTAGAGACAATGGCTCACTAAAACGAATAAATACTTTGGCACTATCTTGCTTACAGTAACTGAGACAGAATGACTTTAAAAGTCATGTAAACATGATCTTATTGACCATATGAGTATAAAGTCTTTGGGTATATTACCAATATAATCAAAAGTTGATTACTACCAGCTCATATAAGGTATGTAACCTGGCCTCAAATGCGGTAAGAACTTAGGGACTTGGGAGTAAGAGGTGATGGCTGTGGAGATGCATGTGAAGAGCGTGGGTGTCCTGGTCTCCACACAGGAGTACTGATTTCTGGACAGCATCCTTCCAACAGGAGGCAGCACAGTGCGGAGAGCAAGTTAGTTTCTCCATGTACTGCTGTCAACAGAAAGACCTAAATCACTTCTATCAATTATTTGAGCAAGGTACCCTCCTTAGCCTCAGTTTCTTTATTTTTATAATGAGGGTAATGATCCGTATTAAAGATCTTCTGAGGAATTAGCACAGCATTGGCTGCGCAGTAAACACTTGAGTGGCAGCTATTATTAAAGTCAAGTGAAACAGCAACAGGAATTTCATATAAATCCAAATATAAACCAAGAAAACCAGTTTTCTTTTAGTTTCAATACAGAGGCACAGGTATGGTAGTTTTTTTTTTTTTTTTTTTTTTTTTTTTTTTTTTTTTTTTTTTTTTTTTTTTTTTTTTTTTTTTTTTTTTGCAATGTTAACATTTATTTAGGTTCAATTAACTCTTGTAATTCAGAATTCATACCAGATTTCTATCCTGGATCATTTCACAATGCAGGCAACCAGTCTGAAGATCCCACAGTAACTTCTTCTGTAGCCCTCTGCTCATCTTTTTCTTTTTTGCAGAACCTGGGATTGAACTTGGCCCTTGCACTTGCCACGTAAGCACTTATTCTACTGAGCCATCTCCCCAGCCGGCCCCAGCTATCTTCCCAGTCCCCCTCTACTCATCTTTAAAGTGGCTTTACTTCCCTGTCCCCTCTTGCTTGTCAGTCTGAATGCAGCTCCTAACGCCATAGAGAGAACCAAACCACAGTGCTAAGCAGATTCAGCCTTTTTCAGAGCAGCCACTCAATGACTGAAGTTGCTTGTGAGAGCAGGTGTTACCTTGATAGTGCTGGAGTAATCTGTTCACTCTTATATCCCAGATTTTCACAGTGTGATCAGATCCTGCCAAGGCTATGCATGTACCATCAGGGTTAAAGTCCACATAATTCGCAAACCTATAAAGAAACAATAAGATGGCCTACTGTATCAATTGCATTACTTTGCTTTATTTAAACTGTTATAATGAAATGTATGCTAAGCAAACCGACACATACAGATGCACAAAAACACTAGACTCACCCTACGGAGTCTGAGAAGTTATTAACACACTGCTTATTTGTGGTATCCCAAATTTTAACAGTTTTATCCTCACTACATGACACAATTAATCTTCCATCAGGTGCAAATCTGGAAATCAGAAGAAAGAGAATTGTGCTTGTGCAAAGCTCCTGCCAATCACCCCCTCACCTCCACACCACACATATCAGGCTGCATACTTTTAGAGGCCACTGCTACCAAACCACACAGCCAAGTCATCTTCATCACAGGAAGTTACTAAGTGTCTTGATTACTTTTTTCTTGTTGCTGGGACAAAATACCTGACACCCAAAACTAAGGAAGAAAAAGTTCATTTAACTCATAGTTAGTGGAGGTTTCTGTTTGTATTCAGAGGGCTCCAAGACAGAGTAGCACATGACCAGAGGGCAGCAGTTCAGGGCAGCAGAGAAGAGCAAAGGACAAGAGCAAAAAGGGAGTAGCTGCGAGCAAGCCTCTCTCCCTCCCTCACATTTTATGTAGGCTCCCTGCCCCAGGCTTGGTGTAGCACTCACACCCCTAATCCCAGCATTGGACCACGAATCAATCACAAACTCTAGAAGCCTGCCCCATGGCTGTATGAGGCTTTGGGGGGATATCTTGACACAAACCCTAATATGCTGCCTCTGGTCTCCCTAAAGACTCATGCATATTCCTTTATGCAAAACACATTTAAGTTATCTGTAGGAGTTGCTGAAGTCGCAAATGTGTTAGCATTGCTAAAAAGTCCAAGTCCCAAGTCTCCACCAAGATCTAAGACAAACTCTTAGCTGTGAGCCCCTGTACAAATAAAAACTCAAACACTTCCAACACACAATGTCACAAGATAAGCATTACCATTCTAAAAGGGACATACAGGGGATACAAAACATTGAAACCAAAGCAAGTCTAAAATCCAGCAGGACAAGCATTAAATCCTGTAGTTTCACATGCAACATCTGAGGCAATCTGTGGCAAATTGCGAGCCCCATGTAGTTAGGCCTCCATGGTACTTTTGGTGGTTGTAGCTCCCACAGCTTTTCTCTTAGGCCTGCTTTGCTTGTTCCTTGCAGCTTTCCTTAGAGAATCCATGTTCCTGGCTTCTTCAAACTTCTGGGATTTCCACTGCATCTCTGGCATCATCCTCACAGCTTCACACCCTGCCATCTAAGGAGCACACTGCCTGGCCTCTTAGGCCTTCTTCTGAAATTGGGATGGAAGTCATTGTAACTCCACACAACTCCTGCATTCTCCAAGCACCTAAAACCAGTGCCATGAGGATGCTGCCAAGGTCTGCTGCCAGACGGAGCAGTAGCCAGGTATTCTTCTTTCTTGGCTGTAGGAACTGAATGCCTGGATTGCTGAGCACTCTGAACCTGATTCTGCAGAACAAATTATCTATGCTGCCACCATTCTGGAACCTGCTATGGCTGCCATTCTGGAACATGATGCTTCACAGCTTTTTCTCAAAGCAGTCTTTCACTGTGCAGTTTTGAGGCTACAAGAGTAGAAGTTTGCTGATTCTTGTCATATTCTCCTGTTCCTGCTTAGCAACCAAGATCTCCTTAGCTCTATTTCTACAGCCCACAGCTTTACTAGAGCTTCTTTCTAGCCGAACTCACAACACTTTAAGCCATCCTGCTGGGCTCTTTGCTCTTGGTTCTCAACATAGAATCTGGCTAAAAGCCCCCAACAACAACCATGCCCCTGGCTCTGCATTAGAGTACCTTGAAATTTCTTTTGCCAGATTAATTAGTCTGCTACTTAACCTTAATCTCAGTCTCAGGAATGTCTCTGGACATGAACAAAATGTAGACAAACTTTCTGCCAACCCATAAATATATCATCTGGAGTCCAACAACCAATGCAGGCCTTCTCTGAGTAGGAACCTCCTGAGCCTGGTCTTCACCTGCAGGATTTCTAGCAACATTCTGGTTTTCTAAGCTCTGAGCAGAATCTCCCATACAGGACAGCCTATGGTATTCCAGTTCTATTTTTTCAGGTAACATCTCCAAACCTTTCCAAATTCTTCCCACAAACCATTCCCAAAAGCTCTTGAAGCATATGGTCATGTTTAGTCACAGCAATGACCACATTTCTCTGGTACCAAATATGTTGTAGTTTGGGGGTTTGCAACAGGGGACAACTTAATACAGGACATATAGTTTATAAAATTATTTTGTTAGTCACCCAAAGTCATATATAAAAGGATTGTAGGAAACCTGTCCACACACCAAAGAATCTCATTGAGAGCCAGGATTCCACAAAACTGTCCTACATAAGTTCAGCTGAAGACCTAGAGCTTTTTTTTTTTGTCTTTTTGAGACAGGGTCTCACTATGTAGTTCAGGCTGGCCTTAAGCTCACTTTGTAGCTCAGGCTGGTCTCGAACTCACAACAATCCTCCTGCCTCAGCCTCCTAAGTGCTGGGATTACAGGCCTGTGCCACCACGCCCAGCTCAAGACCTAGAGCTTTTAACAATGCTCCTTCCTACCCCTCAGGCCACCAGTCCAACTGGAGGCCTAGAGCCATGACAATGCCTCATGCAGGCCTGTTCACAGATCTGTGCTAGGAAAGCCCAAAGGTCAGTGGTGGAAGCTAGAAAGTCTGTGCCAGTGGAATGAAGGATCTGTGCTAGCAGGCTGAGGGATCTGCACTGGAGCCAGGAAACAATGTTCAAGGTAAGGACCAGAGCTCCCCTGCCAGGTGCCACAGCCATCCTCAGTGACAGTGCGGTTAAAAGTTCCTCTGATGATAATAGACAACTCCTTCAGAAAAGCCAATGTGACAACTCCTCTAGCTGACTGAGCATTGTACCACAATCTTCCTCTCCAGAGCTAGAAAGTGATGCTCAAGGTGAGGACCAGAGCTGCTCCAAAGGGAACCGTAGCCACTCTCAGTGACAGTAAGGTACTGTGCTCCTTCAATGATGAAAACAGCCAAGTTCATGAGGAAAACCAGTGTGACAAGCTCCTCCAGGAAAACCAATAGTCCCCTACACTTCCTGAGAGCTCCTCTTCCTTTCCAGTTCTGCCTCTTACATGCCAGCATCAGGTGGGCTTTCTAACCCCAGCAGTGTGCTGGTTCAGAATAGCTGGGTGTTATAAGTTAAGCACCACACATAAAAAGCTATAAGATCAAACTGCTATGCAGAGTAATTTTTCTTTTTATCCTTTTATTCAAATAGTTTAGTCTCATGGCTTCTGCACTAGGTTTTTCATTCAATTCTACCCTCCTTCCAAACCAAGTATCTTGTGTTTTTTAAAAAAGTACTCTGTTCCTTCTCTTTCTACCACTCTGCAGTGTTACCCCTATAATCCAAGATGGCATACATTACTCATCTTACCAACCCTGTGGAAAAGTTTTTGTAAGAAAGGGACTGGTCAGTTGAGAAATTAAAATTTAAGTGACATTACCAACAAAAGAACCCATTTCTGCCAGCAGTAACTTTCCAAACTTAAGAGAGGACAGAGAGCCCCCATGTACTGAAAACAGGACAACTCATTCAGACATAATGGAAGTGCCTTCATGGATAACTTAACATCCACATGCTCTATTAAGAACAGACGAGAAGAACCTCAGACACCTTGTCTCCTGCTTTCATGCTGTCTCTTCTTTTAACATTCTTTCCAAGTTTCCTTCTCTTTAAAATTGTCTTTTAAAAATAGAACAGAGGACCAAACAGAAAGAAATGAATTTTAGACTATTAGGAAATATGAACAGTACTTTTATTATTATTTTTCTTTTAAAGAGTAAAATGAAAAAAAAGCAACTCGTAATCTGAGCAACTACATTAAAGATAGAAATGTACAATACAAAAACCATGGTTGAATACCTCTCATTCCGTTTTTAATGTCTTATCAATTACTATTATACCTTTAAAATAAACTAAGAAAAGTAAAAAGGACATGAAAAAATTATTTATTGAAAGCATGCATTAATGTTTATTTGATCAACTTTGCAAAAATGTATCTGTTAATCTGAGCAACAGATAATAAAGATCTATCATATAACAACCGGAATTTTTATTAACAGTTTAATACTAACAAAATCCAAAAAAGACAGATTCAGATCATAGGCTGATTTTTATTTCAATTTCATTTGTAGTTGCCCTCTATGCCCAGAGTTAACCATTCACTGTAAGTCACCAATTAAGGGTGTGGAATAGAATTGAATGTTTTCTTTTACTTTCCCACTGCATACCTCATTCTTAAAGATGACTTAAAAATAATTCTTCTTGACAGAACTTTAAATCTAAAATTTATGGATTCACCAAGTGAGAAAAAAATTAAAAAGACATATAAAAGCATAATTAAGTTCTCTGAGAAATAATTTTTAAAAATGCATGAACATGCTGAGTAATTTATTCTGATTTTAAAATAAGTAATATTTTATTATTCTTTTCCTCCATATCATTTGTGAGACAGATTCAAATATGGAGACTAGCATTATACAAATGCTCCAAATAGAAGAAAATGATTTTATATAGTCTCTGGGTGAAAGAAACTCCTATTCCCATGAAAATAAAGTTTCTTAGTAACTGTAAACAACTAATGCAAGGAATCAAATTATGTTCCTTAATATATCTTTTTAAAAAATCATTTAAAACGCCAAAAATAAATGCAATTTCTAAAAGATGAAATTTCTTACATTGTAAGAAAGCAATGAAGAAAAATGTTTAATGAAGTGGAATGACCAGATGATAATGAAGTACATAAACACCCTCTGACTGTACTGGCCAAGCCCTAGCACTACCCCCTCCATCATCTCCCTCTCCATGGGATTGAGCACTTATGTCCTACAGTGACTTTTAACACTTTACCCATACAACTAATTTACTCTTTGGAGAACCCTAGAAACAAGCACCGATGCTTGGCTCAGGTTACAGATAAATCCATTAAAGCACACGAAGAACAGTACTTGAGGGGCCAGGGAGATAGCGCAGTAGAATAAGTGCCTGCCTGGCAAGCACAAGGTCCTGAGTTTAATTAATCCCTGTTACCTGCCAGTCAGTAAAGTCCAGCTCAAACTTCAACCGGCTGCTTCCACAGCCACACTTGTGAACCAGTCTGCCTTTCATCTCTGGTAAAAACGAAAGTTCTTTTTAGTGGCCAAACTGTTTACAGGGCCCTGAAGTGTCCAGGTGGCTGCTATGTACCCCTCAGAATTCCAAGGTGAAGTGAAACCACAAAGCAGCACTTTTAGGGTGGAGGCTACATGCCAGCCTTCATTTTAAAAAAAATATTATTATTTTTTTTTATGTACTCTAGTCCTAGCTGGGATTACAGGCATGTGTTGCCATGCTTGGTTTCAGTGGCTGGCTTGGCGCAGGGCTGGCATGGCATGTGGTAGCAGGAACTGAACCCAGGTCCTTGTGAGGGCCAGGCAAAAAGCTTAGATAGCTGAGCTCTCTGTCCCTGCAAGTCAGCCTTTAATAACAATCTGTGTGTACTGTCATCTGTCCTTGAAATGTAAAAGGGGAAGATACTCAGTTAAAGCCAAAGATTTACTAGCTGCCCACCATTACAGGCACTGGGCATGGCACGGGCCAGTGGGAATATAACGGGGAATGAGGCTGATAAGACAGATCCCTGCCATCTCTCATTCTAGGGAAGATGAAGAGTATACACAGAAGACACACTCTCAGGTATTGATACAAAAAAGTGTTTATAACAAAAATGGTCCCAACTTGTTACCAGAAGCTCAGTAGAAGAACTAGGATTCTTAAAATACTTGGGCCTAAGAAAACCAGGTTATGCTCTCTAGCTAAATTCATCCTGAGCAGAAGGGTCACAGACTGGGGTTAATTTCTCAGCACCACAGAAATGGAAGGGCTCTGCATCCCAGAAGAGGGGATAGAGCAGGCTGCAGCCAGGAGGAAGCTGGTGCTGGAAGAAGGGGAAGGTTTCAGTCCCTGTCCTAATGCTACCAAAGGGAGCTGTGGGCGAAGGCCTCCCTTTCCTGTGACACTGTGATGTAATTGCTCCATGTTTCCTGCCTTCAGAAAGGCTGAAAGTGAGCTTGTGGCTAGTATTTCTTCCTCCCCTTTAGTTATAATTAGAGACATCAGAAATAAGTTAGCAGCAAAAGAGACTTTTCTTGCCTTCACTTTGAAGAGGAAAGGTCAGTTCTGTCTTTATTGTGAGAGTTCTACCAACATCTAACACAGCTGTTAATTTTAAGAATGCTAGGAGAATATTTCTGACTAACTCAGCACCACCCAACTACCTCATAAAGCTCCCAGGGAGTGTGCTGCCAAGGTGGACATCAGTCCACAGTGACTGAAGGCTCAGCAGATGGCAGCTGGGAGGTCACTGAACTACTACTAAAGTCCTCCATTCTTATTGGTTTTAGTTCCAAAGAACAAGGAAATACTTGGGCTTCTTTCTAGAAAAGCTGGTTCATATGTGCTTAAGAGTAGTCTCAACTATATGATGAGAATTCTTTACTGCGAAGTCTATGGAATTCCTAAATTTGAATGTAAAATATTATGTCTATATTCAGGGTCAGAGTCTTTTCTTTCACTAGTTAACTAAAAGTATCTAGGAAACATGAAGAGGTTTTTTTTTTTTCTTTTTTTTTTTTGCAGAACTGGGGATTGAACTCAGGTCCTTGCACTTGCCAGGGAAATGCTTATTACACTGAGCTATCTCCCTGGCCTTTTTTTCTTTTTTTTGGTGGAATATGGCATTGAACTCAGGGAAGTTCAATGCCAAGTTCTACCAAAAAAAAAAAAAAAAAAAAAAAAAAAAAAAAAGGATTGAACTCAGGTTCTTGCACTTGCAAGGGAAGCACTTATTCTACTGAGCCAACTTTCTGGCCCCTACATGAAGAGTTTTAAGGTACTTTCATAAGAATTCCCAGACATGCTGGGGATCCAACCCTGAGCCTCTTGCATGCTAGGTAAGTGCTCTACCACACTCAGCTGCCTTTGCCTGTTTCTTATTAAAATATATTTGCTATAAAAATACATTTCCAGCCTTCAGGGCTGAGACCAAACAGGGTTGATACCAAGAGCAAGTGCAGGCTGCTGAGTTCTGGGTCTACCTCTGCAGCTGCCCACCTCCTCATGACACTTACTATCACACTGGCCATCATGTTCAATTTTGTGTCATGAGGGAGCCTGGATTGTACTCAGACCTGAAGTTTATATATACACATTAAAACCGGGCAGTCTCAGAGTTTGCTTTGCTAGGATTTGGTATGTACATGCTGATGGTGAAGTTCAAAGCAATATATATTTTACAGAACTGGTCAGTACTAGAAGAGAAAGAGAAGCCGGTTGTTGATTTCAGTAAAGGATTCATCCCTGCAAAAGCCAAGAGACAAAGAGCAAATGAAAATGATGCAACAGACTAGTATGCTATGAAAAACACCAAATACGTGCTAGATGACTTAAACTTATAGGCCCTGACTTCTGGGATCTCCAGCACTGAGGACCTCTGCACACAGGGCATCTCCTTCCGATCCTGCAGGCACCTCCAGTCCTGAATTTCTCCAAGTCTGCCTTCATCATCTTTCTGCCCAACTACTCCTCCACAATTTTTTCTCAATGAATGGTTTTCCCACCCAGAAAACAAGGAGCCATACTTGATTGCTCTTTCCTCTCCACGTCTCCAAGGTGTGATCCACTATGAGGTCCTGTCTCCAGCCATACTTGGTCTCACACTCCACAAGCAAAAGTGATCTTTCGATCTGAAATCATAGTGGGTTGTTTTTCTGCTTAAACATCTTCCATGGTTTCAGATTTTTCTTGGGCAAAGTTCTGATATCCTCCTCTGGACCTGCTGCCTCTTGTCTCTTCCTCATCATCCTTCTCTTCCTGGCACAAAGCCATTTTCCCACAGGTCTTTGCTCTTGTCCCAGGCATTTCATCACTATTCTATCTCCACACAGTGCCTAAAATTGGTCAATAATTACCAGGAAATAGGGCCGGGGAGATAGCTCAGTGGCATAAGTACAAGGTCCTGAGTTCCATAATTCCATAAATTACCAGGAAATAAAACTTAAGGACACTGACTGATCCTATATATAACCAATGAAAAGTTATTAATTAAGATATCTTCCATATATCTAAAAAATGATTTCTAAGGTAAGAGACAACAACAGGAATGTATTTAAAGCCACAAAACTATATGCATAAATATTGTTAAAATGTTAAATGGAGCCAGGCGTGGTGGCGCATGCCTGTAATCCCAGCACTAGGGAGGCTGAGGCAGGAGGATTGTTGTGAGTTCAAGACCAGCCTGAGCTACAAAGTGAGCTTAAGGCCAGCCTGAACTGCACAGTGAGACCCTGTCTCAAAAAAGACAAAAAAAAAAAAAAAAAAAAAAAAAAAAAAAAAAAAAAAAAAAAAAAAAAAAA
>PVKA01009928.1:0-66336 GCA_004027165.1 Ctenomys sociabilis
GGAAGGAAGGAAGGAAGGAAGGAAGGAAGGAAGGAAGGAAGGAAGAAAGAAAGAAAGAAAGAAAGAAAGAAAGAAAGAAAGAAAGAAAGAAAGAAAGAAAGAAAGAAAGAAAGAAAGACCTGAGCTGAGAGTGTACCTCCATCCAACATTAAGCGTAACTTCGGCAGACTGCAGAAGTTTCTGAGCTTTCCACACTCATGTCCAAAATGACGTCTTATAGTACTTGGTGCTGTCATTTTAATTTTTCTATTTCCTTCTCTTAGAGTCAGAGTTCATGAAGAACTTTAAAGATTTTAGAAGGATTTTTACCACGTTTTTATCACTATGAAAAACTAAGATGATTAGCTTATGGAGAGAAAAGATTTGTTTTGGCTCACAGTTTTGGAGATTGCTGTCCATGGTAAGTGGGATTTGTACCTATAGTGGGCAGCACATTGTGCTGGGAGTGTATGGCAGAGTATACTCTAGCACCAGACCAAGAGCCAGAAGAGATGAAGTGGAGAGGGCTAGGGTCCCACCCTCCTTTCTGGAGCACAGACCCAATAACCTAAACACTTGTCATTAGGCCCTGGCTCTTAAGGGTTTCTCCACCTCTCAATAGCTCCATTCTGACAACCTAAACCTTTGGGAGTCAATCAAATTCAAACAACAGTAGAAGCAAAAGAAAGAGGCAACATTTAAGGAAATATTAGACAGACTTATAATCATTAATTTGTCATTTGCTACATACTCTGCCCATCCTCTCATTGCATGAATTTGAATTTCTTCTTTCCTTTTTTTAGAATGAGTTTGGTTATTGATTTTATTTATTGTTTCAAAGAACCAATTCTTCAGCTCCCTAATTCTTTGTACTGTTTTCTTCATCTCCATTTATTTGGTTTCTGCTTTAATCTTTATAATTTCCTGCCTTCTTTGGGCTTTGGATTTGACTCGCTTTTCTTTTCTAGGAGTTTTAGCCACATCATAAGACTTCATATGGGCTTATTCTGTTTTCCTGATGTGACAATTTCACTGTATATTTCCCTCTTAAGACAGGTGTCATTACATCCAACAGGTATCGATAAATCATATCTGCATTTTTGTTAGATTGTAAATATTGCTTCATTTCTTCTTTAATTTCATCCATGACCCATTGATCAGGAGAGCCTTACTTTGTACACAAGTGTTTAATTTTGCTGTTTCTTTTGTCAAGTTCCAGTTTCACTGCACTATGGTCAGATAATATGCATGAGATAATTTTGTTTCATTTGCATTTCTTAAGCATGTTCCATGTGCTAGTACGTGATCTATTTTTCTAAATGTCCCATGTGCACCTGAGAATAATGTGTGTCCTGATACTGTTGAGAAGAACACTCTATAAAGGTCTAGTATAACCATTTCTTTACAAATTCGGTATGTTTTTGTTATTTCTTTGCTTATTTATTGCATAGTAGATTTATCTCTTTGTTTCAGTAGGGTATTAAAGGCCCCTAATACAGTTATGTTATTGCTCATTAAATTTATCATATCTGTTAAAATTTGTTTAATATAGTTGGATGCTCCTGCATAACATGCATATTTATTTATAATTGTTATCTCTTCCTCTTGCAGTTTTCTCTTGAAAAAGTATGTAGTGACTTTCTTTGTCTGCTTTAATCACACTTGGCTTGAAGTTGACATTGTTGGCAATAAGAATAGCTACCCCTGGGGCCGGGGAGATGGCTCAGTAGAGTAAGCACTTCCCTGGCAAGTGCAAGGGCCTGAGTTTAATCCCTGGTTCTGAAAACAAACAAGCAAACAAACAAACATAAACACTAACCCTGATTTTTTTCTGGGTACTAATTGCATGGAGTATTGTTTTCCATCCTTTGACATTCAGTCTATTAATTCGTTTTTTAGTTAAATGTGATTCTTATATGTAGCATACTGATGGATTTTCTTCCTTTTTCCACTCTGCTAGTCTGCTTCTTTTGATTGGTGAACTGAGTCCATTTACATTGATAGTGATAACTGATGTGTATTGATTTTTCTTTATCCTACTGCTTTCCTACTATAATATCCCTACTTCTCCCCATTTGCTTAATTATGTGCTCTGCTTGGTAATTCTTTTCTGTTGTTGAAACTGTGACTATCTTTATCTCTTTCTAAAATATTGTCAGTACTCTTTGTAGGGTTGGTTTGGTTGTCATGAAGTTCTTCAGGTTGCTCTTTGTCAACAGAAGTATCTAACCTGTCCATTAAATTTGACAGATCATTTTGCAGGATACATCAATCTGAGATGAAAGTTGTTCTCTTTCAGTACTTCAAATATCTCACTCCAAGCTCTTCTTGATTTGATGGTCCATATTGAGAAATCTGCCATGATTCTGATGGGCTTTCCACTATAGGTGCTCTTTTTATTTTCTCTAACAGAAATTAATATTCTGTTCTTTTGCTCAATTTCTAGGATCTTGATTATTATGTATCTGGGTGATGATTTACTTTGATGATGACCACCTGGAATTCTATATGTTTACATTATTTGTATATCAGATTCTTTTCCCATACTTGGGAAATTTTCTGCCACTATTTCTGCAAATACTCTTTTCATTTCTTCTGTGTTATCTCCAGCTGTATTGTTGATATCTATTAGTCTTATATTATTTTTCTTTGCATTATATTACAGCTGTGCATTATTATTTCTTGGTTTGTTGTTATTTTGAAGAGATGTTTCTTTTTGTGTTCACTAGCTGCAATGTTATTTTCAAGATCTGAAATTCTGTATTTTGTTTCATTCAAGTGTTTTTTCCAGATTTCAACAGAATTCTTAATGTCTTGGATATCTGTTTGACTCTGTTTGCTACATTTTAATTCTTTGTTATATTGTTAATTCAATGTTTCCAACATTTTTATATCCTCTTCTATTTTTTTGTTTCTTCCTTAGATATATTGAGCAATTCTTTCATGATTGTTGTCATTTCCTTTTTTTACCTCAAAGATTATTTATTTTCTTGTCTTTGTTTTTTATACTTTTAGGGGAAGGGTCTACAGGGTGTTCAGGGTATCACTACTAGGTTGGACTCATAGTTATCTGCCTGTTTACAGCCTCTCAGGTGCCTGGGATTACAGGCATATGTCACCACACCAAGTCTCAATTGCGATCTTAGCATGCCCCAGGGGCAGGGCTAGCATGGCAGGCCTGAGGATCAAACTCCTGGTCCCTGTGCCTGTTTACAGGTGCTTTAATCCACTGAGCTATTTGGCTGGTCCTCAAAGATTATATCTGATCTGATTTCCTCCATACCCAATGGAGTTGTTTCTTTACTTCAGTTGTCATCTCAGAAATTTCAGGTGTGTGACTTCCATGTTCTTCTATGAACTTGTCTTCTACACTTGTTTCGGGTTGGCTAGAGGTTTGAGATTACCTTTTGCTCTTTCCTTTTTGCATTTTTTTCAGTGATGGCAGGTTGGCACGGTGCAGGTCAGCAAGGCTCTCACGAGTGTGGAAGCTCAAAGCAGGCTCGCCCAAGCTCCTGCTGAGCGGGGTTCAATGTGATTTCTACCTCATTAAGGAGAGCAGGCAAGGTGCAGTTCAAGAAGTGATGGTGAGTGCAGGCCAGAGTTGTGCAAGGCTCCCTCAATGGTGAACTGAAGCAGGGTAGTGCTCCCCAAGGCTCCAGCAGATTTATGGGGTATTCATGTCTCGCTGGTGGTCCCTTAGGTCAAGCATGGGCAGCCTTGCACAGTGGAAGGCTGGCAGGAAGTTTATGGGGGTCATTCGGGGCCAGCCTACCAGGTGTCTTTGGCAAGTCTTCAGGGCAAGGAGTGGTGTCCAGATTAGTGGAACTCCAGTGGGAAGGCTTCAGCTGCTTCTCAAATATATATTTCTTGCAATTACAGAAGTTGTTGACTTGAGGCTTTTACGGCTCAGCATATTAATATGGCTTTACCTTTTATACCTTGTTTTTGTACTTTTTTGCTGGATGGTTAAGACCAAAACAAAGCAAGACCTATATAACAAAAAATGTAACTTTTGTATCTGACAAGGTCAGTCAAATCCCCTCAGGATTTACTCTGAAATCCTATGGATAACCCACTCCCATTATGGACTACTGGACTCTATTAGATTATTTTCCTGAACTCACACACCTCCAATATTTAAATGTCAATGGAATACCTATCTCTGACAAAACTAAGTAAATAAGGTGGATATAAATGAAGGACCATTTTGTAGTGAAATATATATATATATTAGGACAGATATACAACTAGTATCTCTTAATTCAATGAGAAGAAAGATTTGTATTAATAGTGTTTGGACACAATATCATGTTTGCATCTTGTACTATGAATAACTTTTGAAAAAAATAATATGCAATGCATTAATTATTGTAAGTGTCCTATTAACCTGTTTTGAAACTGTTTCATTGCTATTTGTTTCTCAATAAAATTTTTTTAAAAACCAAATACATATTTCATTTAAGGATGTTGATATAAATGACGATATCTATGAAAACTCAAATCTTAAATTTATATGAATTTATAAAAACCATTGATAATAGTTTCTTTAATTTTACCTCCAGTCTATTATTTATAATAGCACTACAATAAAGGAATTCTTTAGTTACATAAAATTGAAAAGCACAATTTTTAAAAAAATTTAAATAAGTAGAAATTTTTAATTTTTATTAAATGCAAATTTTTTATTGAATTGTGGTTAACTGATATGAAAAGGAAACTGAAAAAATTCATGTAAACACTTGGCCTGAATTTTGCCCTCCCCTCAAGTTCACATGCCATGTGTCCCCCACCCTGTGATGGCATTTGGATAGGTGGACTTTGGTTGGGAAGTTCACTCAGTCTGGAAAAGGCCTTGACGGTGAAGCCCTCATGATGAGCTAGTGCTCTTTTGAGAAGAAGCACAAGAGAACCTTCTGTGTTTCTCTGTGAGACAAGGCATAAATGATCCATCTGCAATTGAAGAAGGGGGTCCTGCCCAGCTCCTGACCTTGCTGCCATCTTGATGCTGGAACAAAGCTCACAGAACTGTGAAAAAGTGAATTGCTGTGGTTGAGCCCCCTGAAGCATGAAGTACTGTGATGAGAGAAGAGCAGGCCAGGACAGCACTCTACCTACTGAGTATCACTGAAAGTTTATTAGAATTTATTGTTAAAATAAATGCATCAATTTTAACAGAAATAAAGATATATACTTTAAATGTAATCCATGTATTAAAAGGAATATATCATAAAGCTTTTAAAAGAGAGAATTCTAATAACTTATACATATCTGAAAAGAACAAATGCTGTGTTCTGCTGGTTCCCTTGTTAAGGTCCCTGAGCTGTCTGCAGCTGACCCTACAAGGCTTCCTCCACCCCAACACTCAGCCAGGCTGGCAAGAAGAGCCCTGTCTTCAGGTAATTAATTCAAAATTTGCTTTATATATTATTTGACGGAAATAGCATTTTAATTCAAATATAGACGTTTTATATTTCCTTTCTATTTTTTCATTTTTTATATTTTAAATTTTTTATTAATGTTAAAGAGAAAGAAATAGCAATGAGACAGTTTTAAAACAGATTAGTAGGACAGTTATTAATACATTGTATATTGTTGTCTTCGGAGTAGTTATTCACAGTACAAGATGCAGACATGATCTCTTGTCTAAACAATGTTAGTATAAATCTTTCTCCTCTTTGAACTAAGAAAAATAGGTGTATATCTATCCTATTTTGTATATACATGTATTTTTTTCACTATCTAATGCCATATTAATATGCTGAGCTGTAAGACACTCAAGTCAAAAACTTTTGACAATTGCCAGTTCTGCTGACAACTTACTATGATGGACTATTGGACTATGTTAGGATATTTTGTTGAATTCAAGTACCTAGAATATTTGAACTGGCATCAAGTATGAAAAGGTCTTTTAAGGAGTTCTCCAAATACAGCTTCTCTAACAACAATGGAACACACATACATGTCTGACAAAACCAAACCAAAAAGAGAGATATAAATTAAAGACTATTTTATATTTACAAAAATATTTTAAAACATTTATAAAAATATTTTTAAATATTTATAAAAATATTTTAAAATATTTATAAAAATATTTTATATTTTCTCTGAAAGAGAAAAAAATAGTAGAAACAATACAGAATTGCAGTAAACAACATGATAGGAATTCAACAGTAGTTGTGATAAGATGTATTGTTGTCTTCAAATTAGTTGTTCAGATTACCAGATATAAGCATACAGAATTGGTTAAAAAATTAAAAAGAAAAAAATTATATTTACGTACTCATTTATTTATTTATTTATTTGGCTATAGGGTCTTGCTAATAGTTGAGACTTCTAGTGATCCTCTTGCCTCAGCCTCTCTGGTGCTAGGACTACAGGTATACCCTACTACACCCAGTTCTGAAGCCAACAGAGCTTACCTGGGGGTCTGGAGCCTGCACACCATGCAGTTCTGGGAATCAAACCCAGGACCTTACACTTGCCAGACAGGTGCTCAGGCTGTCAAGCAATCTCCCTGGCCCAAGAAAATACATAAGCATTAATTCTTCCTTTCAATAGACCAGTTTAATATATATGCGTGTGTGTGTATATATACATACATACATATATATATATATATATAATAAATTATATATATAATAAAGTATATATATATATATGTAGTGGTATATATATTAAATTTGTTCATATATATATATATATATATATATATATATATATGTATATATATACACAAGAGGTTTAAATTTTCCTCACTATCATGAAAGGCAGAGATAAGACTATCTAATAGTCAAGATACTTGGCCCTGAAAGCAGAATACATGAGCTTTGTGTTAAACTACTGCTAAGTGAACTTGGATTAATTTCTTAACTTCTCTGGACTTGTTTCACAATCCGTAACAGCGTTGCAGCCCTGGGTTTTTACGAGAATATTCCCAGAGTGCCGGACTCAGGGGAAGCTCTTCATAGATGTTAAAGGCCTGCTCTGAGTCTTCAGTTCAGCATGTGATCTAATGTACGTCCAGGAGACTAAGCAGAGCCTAGAAAACTTTAACAAATCCTTTTTTAAAAATCCTTTTTCTTTAAACTTAAAACCTTTTGCAAGTTTATTAGGCCTTCTATATGTACAAATTACCTTCATCCCACAATGAGCATAAACTGAGTGACATGCTCTATAAGAACACAGAGAATGTATGATACTGTGTATTTATTCCTTAACAATTTTGAAATTGTTGATATTTTTTTAAATGGGTGCTCATGTAATAAGTACTGTCAAAAATACAGAAACAACTGAAGGAAATATTTTTATTAGGATACAAATTTGATAAAGTTATTCAAATCTTCCCAACAGTTACGCATTGCAGAACTGAAATAATTTTAGAAATTTAAGTTTTACTGAATAATAAATATTTGGTTGGGGAGATGGCTCAGTGGAATAAGCACTTCCCTGGCAACTGCAAGGGCCTGAGTTCAATCCCTGGTTCCACCAAAATAATAATAATAATAATAATTATTATTATTATTATTATTATTATTAGCAAATATGATAGTGCATGCCTGTAATCCCAGCACTTGGTGGGCTGAGGCAAGAGGATCTTTGCGAGTTTGAGACAGACTGGGCTATAGAGTGAACTCAAGGCCAATAGGGAGAGCCTATCTCAAAAAGACAAGAATAAATAAATAAAACTCATTATTCTTTCTGTTAAATAAATTATTCTCATTGTTTCAATAGAGATGGCTTAACATTGAAGTGCTTAATGGCTTTTCTCCAGGGTTGATGTTAAAACCCTTGTATTCAACATGAGAGTTTCTGTCTTTGGCTCCACAACTTAGGGGCCTCTTCCCTCCACACCTTTTGAATACCTTATTCTCCTTGCTGTTCCATGATTTCTTTACACACAGACACTGACCTCATCCTTTCAGATCTCCTGCTTACAAACATTTGCTCCCTGAGCCCACTGGTTCCCCAGCCCAGCTCCTCAATCTGAAAGCACTACCAATGTCCATGTGGACACTCTCTGCCTGGCCCATGGCCTAAAGGCCCTCAAGGTAGTGAACAGGGGACTATTCATGTGCCCTCATTTATTTCTCCTTTCTCCAGAGTTCTTGGCTCCTCTTGCCTAGATGCCATGTTTCAGTGAGCCATCACTCCACATTGTAGGTTGCCCAGTGCCTGTAGTTTGTCACAGGGTGAACACATTTTTCTCTGACTAAACAGGACCCAGCACCTGGGCTTTTGGCAGGAAGATGCAAATGATATCTACACTGGGAAACCTGTTTGCTTTCTCAGTGGACGGAGCCCAAGATTGCTGCTGGTTATTTCTGAGCTGCTCCCTGTATCACCATGGCCATTCCACTTCTGTCCAAGTGGACACACAGCCGGCACCAGGAGTGGCTGTCAGCATCCTGGCTGTGTTTCTTCAGCCCAAACAGGAGCAGGCAGACAAGAAGAGAGAGGACTGATTTGTTCAAATCACTTATATAAGACATTAAAGAATCTTAAAGAGTATGGTCTCTGGGGCACAGGCAGAGGCAACACCACCCCCTAACCTGTGACTTGAGGGGCCCTTGATCTTGTCAACTGATTTTCCATCTTCTCTTTATTTGATTCTTTAAACTCAGAGCTAGTTATTCCTTTGCATGCTGTTTGAACCATCTTGAAGAAAGCTAAATGTGTTTGAGTTTTCTATGACATCTTCCTTCCCATCCACTCACAGCCCAATAATTCACAGCCCAGCATGAGCACAGAAAGAGAGCCACAGCCCAGGAGCCTCCACCCCAGCCCAGAGCTGCCAGACAGGAGAGGCTTCACTCGAATACATCTGTGGAGGAACCAGTCGAGGTCTACAGGCTCCGCTCACATCCCCAACCATGCTGTGGAGCCTGCAGCCAATGGGATGAGTGATCAGAGCTTGCTAGGTGTCCATAGAGCACATCAGGAGAGATGCCCCAAAGATGAAAGCTGGCCTTGCATTAACACAGGCCATTGTTGAGCCTGGAGGCCCAGAGCAGGATGCAGAAGGGGAGCGAGGGTGGAGCTCCCAGAACACAGGTGCCCTAGCCAGAGTTGGGAACCTGGAGGGCAGAGTGCACACCCGGACTCCCAGCTTCCCACCTTTAAAGGAGGAGCTGCATCTCCTTAAAACACTCACTGTGATCCTGAGAGCGCTGACATCCTGTCCAAGCACTACTAGTACAAATCTTTCTTCTCATTCAGTTAAGAGGATATAGCTCTATGTGCATCCTATTTTTTATATACAAATACAAAATGGTCCTTCCTTTGTATGCCCTTTTTTGTTTAGTTTTATCAGATGGGTATTCTATTGGCATTTAAATATTGTAGGTGAGTGAACTCATCAAAATAATCCAATATAGTCCAGTAATCCATAATAGTCATGGGTCATTCATAGCTAAATTAAAGAAAAAAAATTTTGCTGTGGAACTCTCATAGTCAAGTGTATTTTTAACTATTAAATACCTTTAATTATGTAAATATTTGTGGGAAACATTGTTTCCTCCTGCTGCTGTAAATCAGCTTCAAACTAATAAATTTAGCGATAAGTAATTTTTACCTAAAAATTGAGACTGCACAGAAAGGTTTCTCCTTCATGGCCAAGCAGCCTTCTGGTTGGTGAGAGTAAGCTACAATAAAAAGGGAGTCTCAGGAGGACCCACTGCAGCAGCCAGAATGAAGTTAACTGCGCCTTTTCAGAGAGTGCTGGAAATCATTGTACCAAGCATGTGTTTATGAGACACAACTGTTGGATTTATTGCAGTGTATTGTTCCAAGAGGTCTGGGTCTCCTGATTGGGTGTGGATGTCCTCACATCCACATGAGTCCTTAAGGGAGAACCGTGAGGTGCCATCAGGAAGGCAGAGTGACGTGGACTGGCCAGGGCCTCCTTGATCTCACTGTGACCCAACCTCACCAGCGTATAGGGTTGTGGTGAAGACAGAGCAGGACGCTTGCCAGGGGAAATCTGATCGTGCCTTGCTGCAGTAACTTCTCACTGGATCTGTTTGTGCACATCTGCAGCTGGTGAAAGTCAGTTTTTTATGGTGGATCCATGCCTGTTATTTTGGAGAAATAATCAGAAATAGGTTTTATAAATTAACAAGATTGTTTTATTGCCTTGGATCTGTAACAAGATTAAGAGACTTGTTTGCAAGTTTCTCTTCTTACACTCTTACATAAAAGTCTCAAAACAAAGTAAAAGTAGTTAAAGAAGAAAAAGTGTGGTATGTCAAAAACATTTGGAAAGTTTAAGAAATGCAATATAAATTTTCCAATATATTACAGTGGCAGTAAAAAAATAGAAACTAAGTTTGATTTAAAACCACACATAACCTCACAAACTGATAATTTACATAGATAATTTGCTTCTTTTCTCAAAAGATTAGAGAGAAAGAAGGGATATTTCAAAGAGAAAAATGACTGGAAATTATCTTTAAACTCCAGCTGGACATTCATGTTGATTATGTCTGACATAAATTATTTCCAAAATTTAAATATGTGTTGCCAGAAAATGGGGGCATTAGAAGAAAATATGTAAAGTATTGTGTTTTGGACTTGCCCAGGAATTTGGGCTTTTTCTGGCATTCATAAGGTCAGACAGAGAAATGCTAAGAGGTGGTAACCAGTTTAGGTACACACACATAAAAGTGGCAGAGGCAGGCACTAGTTCACATGAGTGCTTCATGTGGTGGAAGAGGTAGGCATGTGGGAAGGCAAAGCTCTGCGCACTGCCGCTGGGACAGGAGCAGCCCTTCGCTGATGCAATGCATGCCATCCAGAGACTTCTCTGGAAGCCAGAACTGCAGCAACCATGCCCCCCACCAGTTCCACTACTGGAATTTGCCTGGAAGCTTAGAAACCAGGATGTTCCAAGATATCTGCACTGCCAGGTCAACAGAAGAACCTCTCCTCACATCTGAGTCATGACTCAACCCAAATGCCTGACAGCAGAGGTAAGACTAAGGAAAACGTAGAAGTCCATGCAATGGAATAGTATACAGCCTTTCCAAGGATGGCACTCATTTACAGCAATGTAGCTGGAATGGGAAAATGCACAAAGTGAAATAAGCCAGGGAGACAAGTACAAACACTGCCTGGCTTCACTCACACATGCAGTCCACACAAGTCACACTCAACAAAGCCAAGAGTGGAGTGGAGGCATTCGGCTGAGGAGGTAGGGAGCGAAATGCTGATCAGAAGACATAAGATCGCCATTGACAGAAGGACTGAGTTTACTGCTACCTATTTCACAGCACAAATAGTTAATCAGAGGCCATTATTGCCAAGAGAAAACTTCCAAGTTTCTCTTCAAAGTCAAAGTATTTGAAGTGATGGTCATAGCTTAATTATTAAACATTGTATTCATAGATCACTTTACAAATATATGCAATTATAAATTCTCAATTTACAATAAGGTAAATAAAATGTGGGACATACTGACTTTTGAATTCTTTTAAATCCAGTTATACACCTAAGAGATATATAGAGAGATACTGGATTATTACTTTAAGGAGGTAAGATTTTTTTTTAGAGTTCTATAAATGCGCGTTTTGAAATTAGGCAAAATGTGCAATGGCCCTAAAATGCGATAAGAGGAACTGGTGGCTTCCTCACAGCGCCACCCCTTCCCAAATCCTGACACTGCAGCTATGTCCCTTCCACAAACAACAAAGCTTTTCCCCAGGCAAAGCCTTGCAACCAAGTTTGAGGCCATAAATGACTACAAAGTGGAAAAAGAATGTGTGTGTGTGTGTGTGTGTGTGTGTGTGTGTGTGTGTGTGTGCGTGTGTGTGTGAAATAACTTTTTAAAATAAAGTCTAAATAATTGTCTTTTCTACATTTAGCATTCTTTAAAAAACCACATAGTCTTACACTTTGTGGCAAGTTAGAGGAACAAACTGGCCTTTCTTACTGATACAGTCAGGACACCCAGAGAAGCTATGTTAATGTGACTAAAAGGACACAGGGTGTCGAAGAGGAAAGCACGGTGAGCAGGGAGACAGGCGGCAGACGGGTCCTGTGAGTACCCAAATGACTGCTGTGACAGTTTCCAAGCCCTGTAGCAGAAAGGATGTCTGAACAAAATGCAGTTTTCCCCCTGAGTTACGGAAATAGAAATAAGAATAGGGATATTTGTGCAGGGAGAGAAACCTGCGAATCCACAGAATCCCCAGTATTCAGGAGCATTATGATAATCAGTGAACACTGATTCTCCCCAGCCACTCAGGTAAAACCCATTACAGGATCATAGAAAGATTTCTGGTAGAGCAGAAGGCACTGTGGTCCAGCACGACCCAGGCAAATGCTAGTGGTATTGTTGTCCGATGGAATCAGGCATAAAATTTTAGATTTTGGTTTACTACTCTTGTCAGTTTATGCAGCACATCTCACTCTGAGATGTGCCATCAAGGGATTTATTAATCTGTCAATCGGGTGACTAAATATCCTTAAGGCTTATTTTCCTGTTCCTTACCAACTGTCTAGCCTGACTTGGCTACAACTGGCTACGGGCCCACTCTATTATCAGCCCTGCATTCAGCTAAGTCTTTTGAAGATAATTCAGCTTCCACTAACCACACAGGCACATCAAAGTCCTGGGTCAGAGTGCAGCTATCTTCTCTCCTGAGAGCTAGAATTCTGATTGCTATTGCTAATAATTCTTGTTACTTAAACAAAAGACAATAAGCTTCATCTTACTGATGCAAATGATTTCCCTGATGGTCTCAGTATACTATAATGTAGCAAGAGCTTACTTTTTAGAGGCACATATATTTGAAGCCAAACATCTTTTCTGCTAGATCATAATTAGATGCCCTGGAGCAAGAAAATTAATCTTTTACCCATCACTTCTTCACCTAAAAATTGAGAAGATTAGTATCTACATTTAAAGTGTTATGAGAAATGCATTGAACATTGAGTAGAAATTATTATGAAAGCAACTTGCACATAAAAGAAAAGATACATGCCTGAATACGTAAATACATGTCAGCCAAGAGTCCATCCAATGTGTTCCATGGTTTGTAAATAAACTATAATGAATTTGCAGTAAAGTCACCTTCACTAAAATTTAAGGAATCTCAGAACAGGAAACTAGGATAAGGGTTTGGATATTGGTAATGAACTGCATACTTTACAAAATTCTACTTCACTAGCAAACTTGCAAATAGTGAAATAATGCCAAAACGTTACAAAGACCAGGGAGATAGCTGAGCTGGGGAGATAGCTCAGTAGAATGAGCACATGTCTGACAAGCTCAAGGCCCTGAGTTCAATCCCTGGTACCAAAGATCACCCAACAAAAGCCATTTACTACAAAAAATACACTATACTTCTGGTCAAAAGTAACATTAATTAAAATAAGAGGATTTGTATCTTTTGATTACTTTATAGTCACATGTCACATGCCATTTATTAGAAAAGTTAACCTCAAACAAAACAAACTAAAAACAACAGTGGAGCAAAATGTGACTGATTTAGTGGAATGACTAGCCTCGTGGGGCAAAACTCTTTTGCTTCATCATTATCATATTACATACTTTCCAACAGTCTTTTCCCTCTTTCTCCCAGTAGTCTGTTTTCTTGAGGTGCTCACTCCATTTGCTTTTCCCTGTGTGGTGGTTTAGGTCTTAAACATTCCTCAGGATCCTGTGTTCAAGGCTTGATTTCCAACCTGTGCTGCTACAGGAGACAGTTGATTGAGCCTTCAAGAAGAAGCAGGCCCTGGAGAGAGGTGCACAGGCACGAGGCGGGCCCGAGAAGAATGCTGAGGCCCAGCCTTCTGCGCTGGCCAGCCTCTCAGTCGTCATGAGGTGAGCGGATTTCCCACATTCTCCTTTCTGCCATGAGAACCTGCCCTGTTACAGGGCAATGATCAACCCCGAGGTTTTTGTTTTCATTTAAATTTTTCTTTACTTCAAAGTAATAAATGTGAATATTGATGAAAAACCATAAAAAACACATATTGCTTCAGGGATGAAATAAAACAAAATTTCATAGCAAAATATTTAGAAAATATGAGCAGTTAATCAGCTATGCAACACAGTCGGAAAAGAATGGCCAACACGTTACTCAGCTACAACTGCCAGGCCAAAGAAGCTCACCAGGAAGAAACAGATGACAGCTCCAGCCTCCTTTTTAATGAACTAAGAGATGTTGGTAGAATAAATAAACCAAATTAGTATAAATATTACAATGTTTTAAAAACACTGGTAGAGGTCACTTGATGGATTACACCTCTCTCCTTCCTATTTATCTAGTTCTGCTTTGCTTTGTTCTATATGTGATTAATTCAATATCATTTCCTACATTACTGCAAACTAGGTGTGATCAGAACTGCAGTGTGATCAAAATTATTATATTCATTTGCTTCTTTTCTGTCTGTAGTTTGCTATCATGGCTTCCTCAGTAACCTACATCGATCCAAAATGTTTATCCCTCACATGACCCGGGCAGAGCCAGGAGCTCTCTGGTGTCAGGCCCAGCAAACAGGGTACACGAGGACACATGGAGAAGCTGGTACAAGCCTACATTTGTGTTGCATGGTGCTTGGCTGCGGCGTTCACCATATTATTTATCAGGCCTTGTAAGGACCTAGAAGACCGTCCAGAGCTGCTTCCAGCAGCAGCGGGAGTGGCAGTATGTTCAAGGGGAGGGGAGGGCAGAGCGGCACAAATGCAATGTGTCTATCATTGTGATACATTTTAAAAATGTAAACCTTCATGCTTTGATCACACCTTATGCATAGGAATGCTTTATATATGTCTGTGTATGTATGAAATTCTTTTTTTGTAAGGATATTTTTCTTTTTATTATTTTTATTGAAGAACAAATAGCAATGAAACAGTCTCAAGACACATTAACAGGACAGCTTTGATAAATCAATATATTGCAAAATGTTTTCATAATGTTTTGGTTTCATACAAGGTGCATACATTATATTATACTTTAAGACATTATTATAGCAGATGGTTCTAATCTGTGAATTAAGAGAGTGTAGCTATATACTTATTTTATTTTTTAATAGCTGAATTATATCACAGATTCAATAATTAATACTTTGTACCTTGTTATGTTCCTAGTGGTTGTCCATAGTACTAGAAGCCAACATAATATCTTGTCCAACCCCTATTAGTGCAAATCTTGCTTCTCATAGAATTATGCAGAAGCACAGAATATTTATCCTAATTATACTGTTTATACACACACATGTTGATTCTTCCTTTGTATACTCCCTTTTCTTCTTCTTTTTTTTTTTTTTTTTTTTTTTTTTTTTTTTTTTTTTTTTTTTTTTTTTTTGTCTGGACCTGTTAAAGATGAGCACTCCATTGTCATTAAACCAATTTAGGTGCCTGAACTTGGCAACACAATCCAACACAGTCCAGTATTCCACAATAATAGTGAGTTATCTAAAGAAGTTGTTGACTGTAGCCACTTACAGCTCAACTTATTATTATGGCCCCACATTATATACCTCATTTTTATACTTTTCTGCTAGATTTTTTAAGACTGAGATAGATCAAGCCCTATATACCAAAAGATGTAGCTTTTGTTTCTGCTGAGGTCAGTGAAGTCCCCTCAGGGTTTATGTTGTTGTCCTGTACCTTACTCTGTAGATCCCTTGTGTCATCTATGCAGATGAGTCATGGCCAATGCTTGACCAGTTTGCTCTGAATGAGAGCCTGAGAGAAAGTTTTCTCTCCATGTGACTCTCCCCAGGCACACTGTACATCATTAATCTCTTTCCTCTGTGGCTCCATAATCTCCTTGATCAGAAAATTTGGGGCACAATTGAGTTTCATGATGTTACAGTACAGGTTCTCCTACGTCCTGAGTCTTCACTGACCTTGAAAGGCTAGGGCCAAAATGTTGGCTGGCCTTGCAGCTCATCTATTTCTCCAATTTTGACCTGTGAACTTAGGTTGTTAACCATCCAGAAGATTGTGTCCCTTTTCTGTCTTCATGGTCCCCAGATCCTCTGCATTAATACTTCTGAGGCTTTATAAGAATTGCCCAGAACTGTCCGCCTGCTAATTCTACCCCAGCAGGACCAGCAGGTCCCTGTGCCTCTGTATGTCTAACATGCCATGTCTCTGCACAAGATACTTTAACCATGATGATGCTGGTGGCAGCCCTTACACTACATTCCACAGAGGCCTGGGCACCCCAGGGGCACTGGGCAGCCTGGGTACAGTATGGAAGTGGAACCATGGACAAATTTGTCTTCACACTTTCCCTGACCTTTCCACCTTGACTGCTTCGATAGATTGCAATATACATTTTATTTGTAAAAACAATAAATGCATTCTGTAGGAGAAAAGCAACACATTCTGGAATTCATTTGACTTTGAATAACCATAAGTTACAAAATTATTTGGTATTCCTTTTTGAAGAAAGGAAATTAAATATTCCATTCAGCATTATCTGAACTATGTTGCAAAAACAGTTGTAGATGGACATGTTGAGGAATTGTTTATAGTTTTATTAGAGATCTTTTCCTAGTCAATAAAACAAAATTTTCTTCAAATTATTTCAATGGATTACCTGGATTTCCAGTATCCCTGTTTAATTCAACAAATATTCAGTGTACTGAAAATGTTAAAAGTACAATGCCTTAGGATACAAGTTTTAAATCAGTTCTGACTTATAAAATGTTATCTATTAGGAATAATAAAATGGTTTTCAGTAAAGTAGTTTGGGAGATCCATCCAATAATTACAAATGTACAGGAGTTCAAAAGAGAAATTGTATCTACTTAGAATGACTACAGTCATTTTAGAGCTTCAAGAGTTAGTAATAGAAATGAATCTCAAAGGGGAAGACATTCATTCTATGATCAATGGACTGGGAGAGAGTTCCTGGTGGAACACAAGCTCAGCCACGATCCTGAACTGAGAAGCCAAGGTGTTGGAGGTGCAACATGAGACCAGATTCAGACAACGGAGCTGAGTCACTTGAGTATTGCAGATGACTTTGCCATGAGCCTTGGTCTTCTATGACTCTGGGAAGAAATGGGGAAACGCAGCTGCAGAGAGGGAGTTGAGGACCCACAAAGACACTTAGCAGTCACCTGAGAGCCGACATGCAGCACAGCAAATAAGATAGACAAAGAGCTACTGGGAGGCTGCTTCCTTTGTGTGGCCTGCATGTCTACAAGACCACAACCAGCCACCTGGAGGCCAGCCAAGGGCTGAAGTAAGTCTATATTTTGGGCAGGTGAGAGGAGGTGGACCCACAGCAGAAGACCTCCAGCATAAGCAGGAACACACTAAGCAGCTACTTCTGTCCATCACAATGTCACATAAAGGCTGCTGCCTCCTTACTCCCACAAAAATCTTAGAAGCCTCACAGTGGGCTCTTGCCCATAGAAGTATGAACTCTGATGACTGAATAACGTGGGCAAGCCAACCACAAATGGTCTGGCTTAAATAGGGATGGAATATATACTTGAATAAGGGCACATCAGTTTTATCAAAGCTGATAAGAACCTGGGCATGACCATGGTTGGTTGTGAAATCCTGCCTTAGATTTCAAGAAGACCCTCATGTGAGTGATGAAAGAGTGATGTCAGAGGGTCATTTCTGCAAGGTACAGTTGAAAAGCCTGACAAAGATCCAAAAATTTAAGCACTTGAATTGAAGTCCTAATCCATGTGGCCTTGAGTATTGGGGATTCAAGCCAGGCCCTTTTCACTAAGCTACATCTGCAGCCCTTTGTTATTTTTTATTTATTTTTAGTTTGAGACAAGGGGTCTTGTTAAGTTGATGAGTTGCTTCAGCTGGACTAAAATTTGAAACTGACTTACATTGCATTTCTGTGTGCTAGAAATTTAGGTGTTTGTCACCACCCTGGGAATATGTAGCAATTTCATCTGGAAGAGACAGAAAGAGAGGGGAAAAGGGAGAGAGAGGGAGGGAAGGAGAGACAGACAGACAGACAGAGACAAAGAAACAGAGAAAGAGAGAGAGAAAGCCTTCCATCTCCTAGCCCAAGGCAAGCCAACTGCCCCAATGTACTTACAGTACTGAAAGGGTTTCAGGTGTGTGAATACACTGATTCCCCTAAGCCTACAGAGTAGCATAGTTACAATCAGAAAATGCTTCAATTTGAGTCTTCGACTGTGAGCGGCCCTGTCCAAGGCTGAAGATGGTGAATATGACAGGGTAGACCTAGACAAAGTTCTTCAGCTATCACTAAGGCAATGGCTCCAAATTTCTGCTTTCTCATCTTTATAAAGTTTTTATGAGAACTTGTGGTCAGTCCATTCTTTTTGTGATTCATGGGATGACTCTAAAACTATGTGTATGTTCTGAAAATTCAAGCCTTATTACTACTTTGAAATTACAAACTAAAAGTTGCAAGCAGATTCAAAAATCTATCAATGTAATGTCAACACTTTATCTTTGAGAGTGAAAAACACAGTTACCTGCAGCACAACTTCAACCAGTTCAAACATATATTTGCATTCTTAGAAAATGATATTGGTCATGTATCTGGAAACAAATATCTCCTTGGCCATGGCAACAGAGAGAGTTAAAAGACCATCATCTAAACCATATTAATCAAGGCTTAAATATGATGGACAAAAGCACATAATCTAAGAGCAAGATTCATACTCATGAATACATGTGCATGTTTCTCACTGATGTCTTGACGGATCTTATTTGGAAATGTCAAGCATGGCACAGTCAGCCTTACAATTACTGGGGCTGAATGTCTGCACTCCACAAGTTGAAGGAGAGGTTTAGCTTTGCTTGGGGCTTGGGGGCTGCAGGGTGGAAATGGGATAGTGGAAGGGCACAGTGGGGGAAAGCAGTTCTTACTGCAACCTGAAAGCACAATGTGGAGGACTAGGCCAGCACAACAGCCCGTTCTTCTATGTTTTGCCTCCAGTAGCCTCTCTCACCAGTCCCAGCCTCCCACCAAGCAGCATAGCTGACTGTGATCTCATCAGCAGACAAACCACAGATCAGTGTGTCACCCCGTGCTGCAGATGCTTCCCCCAGAGGCCACTCCTGAACATATGAACCTACTGGAGGGCACTCTGCATCTCAGGCATAGCACCCCGATCCTCTCACCCAGAAGCTTGAGTCCTTTTCATTATGTAAAGCATATCCATTTAGTACACTTCTAAGAGCCAGCAAAGTCACATCTCTAGCACTGCTGAAAATTCCAAGTTCAAAGTGCCTTCAGAGACTCAAGACAAACTCTTAGCTGAGTCCCTGTAAAAATAAAAAGAAAGTTAAATATTTTCAGTATCAATGGCAGAAGGAAAAGATTACCACTCCAAAATGGAGGAAAAGATGGACAAAAACTTAACAGAACTGAAGCAAAACTTAAACCCAGCACAGCAAACATGAAACCCTGTAGTTCCATGTCTAACACCCCAAGAAAATCTGTAGGGCTATGTGGACACCAGAGGATTTGTGCATTATGGTCTCTACCTTGGGGCAGGTCGGCCCACTTCGTGTGGCTTTCCATCGCAGATGGCCTGCACTCCTAGGGGCTCCAGCTTCCTGAGGCCTCCACTGCGCCCTCAGCTGCACACTCACAGTTTCTCACCCTGCTGCCATGGTTACACTGCCTCCCAGGTTTCCTTCTATGGTCTAGGTGAGAGCTCCATGGCGGCACAGCTTTTGGATTCTACATGGTCATAAAACTAGCAGTGTACGATTGATGCCCAGGTTTGCTGATGGCTTGACTAACAGCCTTGTCTCCTTACACCACAGCTGCAGAGGTCTCTGAGAACCTGAATGGCTGAATTTAGGAATGTATTTCTCTGCATTGCCCTGAATGATCAGTTTACCATAGAGTCTCTTCTCAAAGGCAAGTCTTCAAAACAAATGTACCCTTTCATACACTTGAGTCAGAAATAGATGGTAACTAGCCATTGACTGTGGTATATCAAAGCATCTTTCTAATTGTTCCCATCTCAAGTACCAGGGCCAGAGAGATAGCTGTATAGAATAAGTGCTTATATGGTGAGCACAAGGCCCTGAGTTCAATCCCTCATACTGTAAAATAAGTAAATACATAAATAAAATAAAATAAAAACTAAAGCACTTAGCCTTTTCTTAATGCCAATGGTTTCAACAACCACATTTTTTTTCATTCTCAACATAACATGTGCTTTTTTTTTTTTTTTTTTTTCTGGTGAAGCTGTGAAGTTTCCAGGTCATTGTTTTTGTTTTGGTCTAATTGTCTCTGATTGAAAGCAACCATACTTAGGTAAGTACAGCAGCCAGGGTTCAATTCCCAGTTCCGCATGCCGCAACGGCCCGCCTTCGGGTGCACTGAACTGGTGATGGAGTCTGGGCGTGGTGTCAGGCGCCTGTAATTCCAGCCTTAGGGAGGCAGAAAGCAGGAGGATCACTATGAATGTGGGCTGCATAGTGAGACCCTGTCAAAAAAAAAAGCAACCGTAAGTTTCCTTATTATGGCCTGAACATTGAGCTGCCTTAAAATTTCTTCCAGAAAATTAATTAGTTTATAACCGTTAGTATCATCTTCCTGCAAAGTCTATGGACATGGGAAAAATGGAAATAAATTTTATGCCAGAGTGTAACACACAAGGCCTTTTGTCTAAATTACAATAAAGTCCTTGGTCTCAACTTAAACTTTTTTTTTTTTTTTTTTTTTTTTTGTCTTTTTGAGACAGGGTCTCACTATGCATTTCAGGCTGGCCTTAAGCTCACTTTATAGCTCAGCCTGGTCTTGAACTCACAACAATCCTCCTGCCTCAGCCTCCCGAGTGCTGGGATTACAGGCCTGCGCCACCATGCCTGGCTCTCAACTTAAACATTTTGAGCCTGATCTTAGCTGTCTCCCACCCTTGGACTTCTGAGTACTGACCAGAATCACCCATTAGGCTCATTTTACACCATTCTTGGGGTTCTTCAGCCTACATCTCCTAATTTTTCCAAACTTTTTCCACAAACCAGGTCCAAAGGGTTCTAAAATACAGGTTCAATTACAGCTACAACAAAGACCCCACTCCTATAAGGCCAGCTTTCCATTTTAGACCACTTTTCTATTACTGGAACAACATACCTGTCCCAGCCTAAAAGGGAGTGGCTTAATTTGGTTCATTGTTTGGCAGTTTTGTTCCACAGCCACCTGCCTCTAGAGCAGAAGCACATGTTGTAATGCATGGCTGAGGAAAGCTACTCAGAGTCACCAAGAAGCAGAGAGAAAGCCAGTGGAGGGGCGGGGGATGGGCCCTCTGCAAGTCTGCCCTCAGTGGCACACCCCACCAACTGGGCCAAATCCCCCTACATCCACCCATCTGCAAACTCATCAATGGATTATTCTACAAATGAGTATTGCGCTCCTATGAATTTAATCACCTTCTGAGTATTCCCACCTCTAAACACACAAGACTTTGGCTATTTTACATTCTAAAAATAAAGCATTATATACTTCAGTATTTAATATCCACAAAGTGTATGTGTAGACCATATAAAATTAATGTAATACACCATACACGGTAGCACACAATAGCAATCCCAGAATTCTTGGAGGCAGAGGCTAAAGGATGATGAGCTCAAGCTTGGGTGGGGCAATTTAGTGACTTAGAGAGGCACTGCCTCAAAATAAAGGAAAAAGCAGAAGATCAATATGAAAATGTTGCTCAGTGCCAAAACCCTGGGTTCAATTCCTGCTACTACAAACAAATAAGTAAGAAATATATGCCTAAACAATAGATTCAATCTAACCCCATTTCCTTATTTCAATGTATTGTACTTTGCAAGTTTTTTAAATATATACCATAATGTTAAAACAATGATCATGAAGGACTATTCTTGATACTAAAAGTTAAGAATGTATAGTTCTTTGTTGTTGTGTGTGGCAAGAGAGATAGGACTCTTGAAGCTCTGATTTCCTAAATTCTCACTGTGTCTCAGCGCTATTCCAACGTTGCATCCCACTGGGCTGACAATAACATGGATGGTGGTGTTTACCATTCACGGTAATTCATTTAGTGAGAATCCTGAAACCATGAGCCCAAAGGATGTTTAATATTTACAATGTTTTAACTGTGTGTCTGAGAATAATTCATAGCATGCACATGGTAGTAAATAGTGGTTAATAATTTGTCACCTTTATTTCAAGATTCATTGTATTAATGGAGCTTTTTAAACAAAGAAATTATATTTTAAGAAACTCAGAGGCTGAGACTGCATAATGCACTCTGTGAGACTTTGCCATCACTATGAGAAATACCTGAGACAATCACCTTGTAAATATTAAACATCCTTTTGGCTCACAGTTTCAGGGGCTCAAACTGTGATCACCTGGTGTCTTGGCTTGGGCCTGTGGCAGAGCGGCATATGGTGGCAGGGGTGCATGTGGAGCTTCCTCATAGCCAGGTAGCAGGAGCACAAGGAAGGGCCCAGGAGCCAGCACCCTTCTTCAGCACATGCCCCCAAAGTTCCGTGTACCTCTGACCAAGCCCCACTTCCTAAAGGTTTCACAGTCACCCCACAACACCAGCCTGGAACCACCCTGAGGGCATTCTCAAGCCCCACACTCACAGCACAGTAGACAACAGTGGAACAGAAGAGGGGGAAATTGAAAACTAAAAGTTGTGCACCATGCAGCAGTCAGGGGAAAATAAGGAAGATGGAGTAAGATTTCAGAAAGGCAGAGAGAAGGTGTCCAGGAGAGACTTTGCAAACCAAATCTTCATTCTTTGGGTTCTGAGGAGAAAATAAGTTTGAAAAAAGTCAAATGTAACTAAAATCTTGATAGTCAAGTTACACTTAAATATAATTAAAGAAGAAAAAGGGATGGTTTAAGGAGGAAAATGGCATATTTGCATGTATTTGCATGTGTATGTGTTAAATTTTCAGCTCCAAGAACATTATAAACTATCCAGCCCAAAATGCTCCCTATGCTTTGATATTTTTCTTTGTATCAATTTATATATGCTTTCACTTTGCAGCTCATATCCATAGCCTAAACTTGAGGAATTTTTAATAAAGGAAACACAGAAAGATTTTAAGAAACCAATTGGACTATAACACGTTTTTTTTTTAATATTCAAGTAAGGACATTTATTTACTTTTTTACTAGGTACATGGATGACATAGATGTATTTAAGTGTTTTTGTTTTTTATTTATTTTTTGTATTTAAGTTTTGATACCTGGTAAAATCCTTCTGCTCACATTTCTGTCTGCGAAATGAATCATCATAATAATGTTACAGTTTTTTTAAAAAATATGTGGCTTTCCTAGATGAAGCAATTACAAGAATATCTTGGTACTTGTACAGCACAGCATCACAGCTACATACACTGTTTTGGATAGCTGTGGAAGATGTAAGTCATGGTGGGAAGGTGCAAGGACAGTGCCGGACTATCTGTCCTGACACTACAGAGGCTGAGACAGGAAGGCCTAAGTTCAGGCTCAGCCTTGGCAACTTAAAGAAATCTGTCCCCAAATAAAAAGACAATAAAATATTGCCTGGGACATAGCTCAGGACAAAGACCATGGGTTCAATTCGCAGTACTCCAATTAAAAAAGTAGCAGAGAAAATGTTATTTAGTAATGATTTTATGAACTGAAAGTACACTGTTTCTACTTATTGAATAACTTGCTTAACAACTTGTTTTCTCCAACAATTTAAAATCAAGATAACCTGGAGCCAGAATATTATATTTTTGTGACCATTAGCTACTGTTATTGCTAACTTGAGAATGAAATGCTTCTGTAAGTAAGGAGGGGGAGAGGAGTTGGAGGGAGGAGAGGGACGGGGGAAAGAAGGAAGGCAGCCATGTGCAGGTGCTGGCTCACCAAGGCGAACGCTATGGTTGTGCTTACCTCAAGTGTACCGGCGAGATGAGTAGCAACAACCAAGGCACCCTTCGCTCCTGTCCCCTCTATCCGAATGGCTGTGTCCTTGCAGGTGAGGACTTACAAAGACAAGAAAGACGGAGCCAAGTGCAGCTCGCAGTGCCTCTCCCTTAGCACTCCGCAGCCTCACTCAGGTGAAGGTTGCAGGTGAGCGGGAGGGCATGTGCGGGGGTGGCTGGACAGCAGGGTCGGCTTTGGGCCGTACCGCAAGCTCTTCGATAGGAACTGACCCACTGCCTTTCCTGAACTACAAAATGCGTCCTACGGCTTACGCCCTGGGGACACTCAGCGGGAACAGGTGTTCCCCACTGTGGGAAGGCTGGGTATGGGGAGCTGCCAGGTTAGGGTGAGAAAGGCCTCAGAAAAGAGACCCGAGAGAGCACGTCGGTCCTTCCCTGCTGCCAGGACACAGGGAGTTGACACCAGCTCTGAGGCAGAGCGTGCGCCCTCGCCAGCCACCAACTGCTGACCAAATGACCCTCGAGCAACGCTGTCATACCGTCTGTGGGTCTCCCAGGTGAAGCTGTTCCATAGTCCCGGCCCAAGCAAGCTAAGGCAGTGGGACTGCTGTGAGCCCAGTTACTCTGCATAACAGCTGCACTTAAACTAGCACGGCAAATACAAAGTTAAAATACTAGCACTTAACACTAACTTTAAACCTTTTAATTCTAGTGCTTGGTCCAGCAGCACATACACTAAATTTGCAAAGTTTATTTTCCTTTAGTTAGACTGACACTAAATAGCAAGTAAAAACATGACATGAAAATTCAAGAAACATCCAAATGGATGACACAGACAAAGGATCTACACAGTAAGGTACAGGATTACAAGATAAACTCTGAGGGGACTTCACTGACCTCATCAGAAACAAAAGCTACATCTTGGTATATAGGGCTTGATCTATCTCGGTCTTAACCATCCAGCAGATAAGTATAAAAATGAGGTATATAATGCGGGGCCATAATAATAAGTTGAGCTTTAAATGGCTATAGTCAACAACTTCTTCAGATAACTCACTATTATTGTGGAATGCTGGACTGTGTTGGATTGTGTCACCGAGTTCATGCACCTAAATTGGTTTAATGACAATGGAGTTTCCATCTTTGACAGGTCTAGACAAAAAAGGGGTATAGAAAGGAAGAATCATGATGTGTGTGTATAAACAGTACAGTTAGGATAAATAATTCTGTGAGAAGCAAGATTTGCACTAATAGGGGTTGGACAAGATATTATGTTGGCTTCTAGTACTATGGAGAAACATTAGGGAGATAACAAGGTAGAAAGTATTAATTATTGAATCTGTGATATAATTCAGCTATAAAAAATAAGATAAGTATATAGCTACACTGTCTTCAGTGACTGATTAGAGACATCTGCTATAATAATGTAAGTATAATATCATGTATGTACCTTGTACAATACCAAAACATTACAAAAACATTTTGCAGTGTATTAATTTATCAAATCTGTCCTCTTAATTTGTCTTGAAACTGTCTCATTGCTATTTGTTCTTCAATTTAAAAACTGTTAAAAATTCAAGAAAGAACCGAGGGCAAATATACATATATCTACCTGACAAGGCACATCTTTTCCTGCTTTTTCATTTTCATTTTGCACTATCTACATAAATTATGCAGCCAGCCCTACTGCACATACATGAAATCTTACAGGTCTGCTTCCCTGTACCTTTCTTAGCCCAACAGAAGCCACTTATGAGCTTCATCCGCATTGTGTGCGGCAGCAGTTTCTCACCTTGTCTCAGGGTGTGGCATTTCATTGTATGACTAGAATAGAACGCTGTTAGTAGGCATCTGCACGGAGTGGAGAACCACGCAGAACCAGGATGCTGTGAATGTTTATATGAGTCTTTGTGAATATAGCTTTTCCTTTTTCATAGGTAAATTCCTAGAAGGGGAATTAATCATAAAATAGAAAAGTACAATGCATACAAGGAAGCCACTGAAGGCCTAACGTGCACATCCCTGTCACCCTGAATTTTAATTCTGCCCTTCTCTGCCTTCAGCACCCTTCTCGTAAGGGATGGAAAGTTTGGAGCAGCTAAGCCAGTGCCTTCAAGTACTTCTCCTGTGGCCAAAACGTAACATGAAACTGAAGTTAGTTCATGCTATTCCAAGAGTATTTTACGTAAGCAAACATCATAAACTATGTTTTTATTATTCTTAAGTGTTACACAATTTATCTGAAAATGGCATCACAGGCAACATTTTGTTGCTAGCTTTTTCTACCTGATCTTAAGAGTTGCCAAATTTCAAAACATTTCTTCATTCTTTATCACTTCCTTCAACTAAGCCTTTGTCAACTGCAATTATCAATTATGATACCTCAACTAGACTTGAGTAAGAACTGCCTTACAGGTAGAGCAACTGTGAGAGTGTCCGTGGGTGTCTATCATGAAGACCAACAGACTGGGGAAGGAAGGCCCCTCCAGATGTGGACAGCACCAACCCCTAGGCTGCTGGCCTGGATGGAATAAAAGAGGCAGGAAGAGGAAAGTCCCTTTCTGCAGAGGGCTCTTGTCTTCATCGTTGCCTTTGGACATCGGTCTCCATTGTCGGCAGACTCCAGCACCCCGACACAATCGCACCCTGGTAACGACAGTGGGCTTCCAGGCCTTCCACTTTGGACTGCCTGGATCCTGGAATCCCCAGCTTACAGCCCGCCATCTTGGATTCTGCTGCCCCTGCACCCACAGACTGCCCCTGGGACCTCTGCCTTCTGACCATGTAGGCCTGGCTGACACATCCCATTGCACAATTACATGCATATTTTATGTTGATTCTCTCTCTCTACAGGCACTAATATGTAAATCTAAATGAGAGCTTACTTATTCATGCCTCTACTGACACACAGTTTGTCTGGCCCCATATTTGTCATGTTCACTGTGACAAACCAAATGGTCATAGTTACCCTTGTGCTTGTCAGTTTGTTCCCATGCATGACAGCCTGGTTGAGGTTGGTACGTAGAGGCAAAACGCCATTTTGTAGGGTCTGTTCATCTTTGATTTTATAACAGTTATTAAATTGTCCTTTGAATTAATTGGTCTGATTTATATTCCTGCAAGGAATTTCAGAGTTGTTCAACCCACATTCTTACCAGTAGGTGGTATAACCAGGCTTTAAACTTTGGCTGATTTATGGATATATTTCCCAGACTGCAGGGAGTTTAAACATCTTTGCATATGAAATGCCATTTTCTCTTTGGCCAGTTACCTCCTTGTATACTGTGGCTACATTTTTATTGTCTTCAGTTTTTATTTATGATCTCTTAAGTCATGCAGATATTTTAAGTATAGTTAAAACTTTCCAGTTTTTCTTCATGGCTTATGTTTCATTTGTTTTAAAAAGTCTCCTTGAAGCCTA
This sequence comes from Ctenomys sociabilis, assembly GCA_004027165.1. NCBI lineage: Eukaryota > Metazoa > Chordata > Mammalia > Rodentia > Ctenomyidae > Ctenomys > Ctenomys sociabilis. Next base: position 27,225 of record PVKA01009928.1, read on the forward strand.
GAGTCATCTAGCTAGTCTCTTGTATTTTCTTTGAAATGTTTTATACTTTAGGTTGTTCATAATTTAGGTCTATCATCTACCAGAATATGACTGATTTATGTTATAGAACACCTAAGGCTGCTATAGAATTGCAGATTTCCCATTCTGCTTGCCACTTGCCTCTTGCCATTTACTAAGTGTCTGCTCATTTGAAAGCACTTTCGCTGCTTCATGATCTGCAATGCCACTTCCGTCACATCCCAGTTTCTGCTTGCACACTTGAGGGGTACAGTGCTGCTTGCCTGTCTTTATGTCAAAGCCATTCAAATTAATCTCACCAATTTATAAGAAGTCTTGAAATTTAATAAGACAAATTTGTCTTTTCTAAAATATGCTATATTTAGACATTTCTTATTTAGCTTGTCTAGAGGAGAAATTTTGTGATTCATTTAAGCTTCTTTTGTGTATTTTCTGTTGTCTTAATGCAGCACTATATTTTTATAATTTAGACTAAAAATTCTTAGTAATAGAGGTTTCTGTCATAGGAACTATTATAACAAACAAAAATACACGTACACATTGCTATAAATTTTATAAAGCCTTTTGTAAAGTACTACCTTACGATGTAGTATTAACCAGCAAAATAGTTTCCCATTTTACAATGAGAAAATTTCAAAGCATTGAAGTAAATTGTCCAAGGTAGCACTAACTGGCTTCTAGTGCTCAGCAAATCCAGGGTTTGGACTCAAAATTACGACCTATCTAACATATTCTATTGCCCTTTCATAGGGGTTAGAATGGACTCTTTTATCAATCTTACAACTTCCATGTCCACACCCTTGCCTCCCAATTATACTGAATGGTTATACAATCAAGAAGTTAATATAGTGCAATATACACATGAAAGCCATCCAGTAAACAGTTATAGCTAATTGTCCCACCTTGTATAGCCATAATCTTCAAGTTACTGTTTGTAAGATAGGCTGTGTGAGGAGAGATAATCTAGGTAAGCCTGAGTTTCTTGTGTGTAGTAGTCGGATGTCTCGAAGTTGAACTGTCACGAAATTTGGAAGTGAGTGGTGAGTGGGATGAAAATCTCCTTCAAGTGCAGTGAGTAAGCCTCTTGATTCAAGCGGACAGCTTTAACGAAGATAAGGTCAGCTGGCTAGGGTGAAACTTTAGAATAGAATAACGCCAAACTTTGCATTTCATCCTGTGTGAAACAAAGTTGTGAGTGAAGAAGTAAGTCAAAAAGGAGCAAAGTTACAAGAAGACTTAGTCCTAATGCCTTCTCATGTCTGCGTACCACTTCTACCATTAGGCGTGCAGTCGTTTACCATGCAACTGGCTCTGTCTCAACATTTTGGGAAGCTGAGGCAGGATGATTTTAAGCTTGAGCTCCTCCTGGGTAGCTTTGAGATTTACTGAGAACATGTCTCAGATTTCTTTAGAAATGGAAGTGGGCTCTGGAGATACAGTTCAGCATGAAGGCCTGAGTTTCAATCTCCAGGACCAAAAAGGAAATAAATAAATCAAAGCTGATTCACTTTTAAAACATGGTATCCATTTATGCAAACCGACAAGCTACATGTGCTTATTATTTTCTTAAGACATTAAAATAAACATACAGCTACTAAAATTAAAACCTTTCCCATCTCACTTTGAACCACTGACAATGCAGCAGGGATCCATGAGGGAGATCTCAGTCCACCGTGCACCAGCTCGTAGATTGCCAGACATTGCTGTGTTCAGCATCCTCCTTTGTGAAGAAGGTAGAAAGCTGAAACTTTGAAGTCGTGGTTCTCACATAGAACGCTGCGGGGCCAACAGTGGCACAGGGCTGCAGGAGTCTCTGTGCACGGTGTCCCCCTTCCCACTCTTCGTTCTTTTGACTAAGTCAGCTCTGAGGTAAAATCCATGCTCTCCCATCTGCTGTCGTGTTCCTGCACTGTTTGTTCAGTACTTTCTTATTTTGTGTATTTGCTATGTATCACAGTAGGAAAGAATTTTTAATGTCAGTTTATGAAGGGAAAAGTCTTAGCATTACTTAAACTATACATTCTTGCATTGTCCTTAAGAATCTGTACAATCTGCTTCACTTCAGTAGTAGTGCTGATTTATGATAATGAGATTCAAAAGCAATTGTATTCAAAGACATTCCCTTAATTGCATCCAGCAAAGGAACAATAGCTAGGCCATTGTGCTGGTGCAGTCTGCTATTTTAATTCCCAGCCTCACTGAAAATTGTATAAAAGGTAGAGAATCCTTCCTGCTTGGTGCACAATCTGGGGACACATTATAAAGGAAACTGTCAGGAAAAAGTTAAAGCCCTGGGTTTGTGGCCATTGCATGGTTTTTAGTATGAGTGTAGTCTGTATAAATTCAAGAAAAAACATTTTAATAAATTTGAGCTAGTCATATGTTATTAAGAAACACAATTTTAATTACGAATATTAAGAAATCAATTTCTGAAATAGTGCAATGACCCAAGAATGATGCCAGAGTGACCAAAGAATGAGGAAAGACTAAATCAGACTTTTCTTTGAGGAGCATTCCCTTCCTGCTCAGTCCATGACAACCGCTCCAGGCCCAGCCTTCCCTTCCCGGCCTCCCACAGTCCAGGGCAGATCTCCAATGTTTGGATCTGGGCAGTAGCTCTCCGAGACAGTCAGGGCTGCCTTGATCCCACAGGCCCTCAGACTCACAGGGACAAATTTCCCCCTGAATACGACCAGGTCTTATATTAATTATTGCTAAAAAAAAATGGCTTATTTTCAGAAAGTATCTTAATTTTCATGTACAATAATCTGCATTCATTCATTTATTCAAATCTCCATTTATTCAAACATCGTCATGACATCTTCTGGAACATTATAGTGACGCTCCAAATCCAGAATTCTGGCCTGAGATTCTTGCGACTCTCTGGGCCTCACACTGAATGGAGCCCTCCTTAGCTGAGCCCTTTTTGTCCACATGGCTTGCTGACAGTGCACTCACAACACGGTTTCAGTAATTTCAGTTCATGAATTTTTTTGGCCTCAGCACAACCTCTGAGGCCGGGCTTCACAAAGTTTCCATTAAATCCAGTGCTAATCAAAGACTTACCAAATAAGAGCCAACAACATAGCTCAGTGGAATAAAGTGCCCGATTAGGCAAACAGAGGGACAGTGGTTCAATCCCCCAACCCACCTTGGGTACGCTGAGCTAGCCAAAGAGACCAGGCGTGCCTGTAATCCCAGCACTGGGAAGGCTGAAAACAGAAGGATCATTATGAGTCTGAGTGGAATAGTGAAACCCTGTAACAATCAAATACATTAAAAAAAAAAAAAAAAAAAAAAAACTTACCAAATGGGAGTGACAATAAAACTGATGTTAGTAAAGAATGAGAGGCCCCAGAAGAGCCAAGATCTAGCAGGCATTGACATTCCAAAAGCACTTCGTTATTTCACAGGAGTGCATCAGGTACGTCCCGTGCAACATGGACTGCTATGGTTTGTGTCTAGTTGTCCCCCTGAAGCCTCTCTGTAGTCATGGGGTAGGGACTTCTAGAGTTTGTGATTAACTCAGGATCCACTGGGTTTATGTGTGATCCAAGGCTGGGATTATAGGTTTTAGTACTGCTGGGATTATGGATATGAGTACTTCCCCCAGCCTGGGGCAGAGAGCCTGAATGGAATATAAGAGACAGAGAGACAGACTTTCTGTAGCCATTGCTCTTTGTTGTCATTGTTGATGTTCAGCCATGAACTGCTGCCCTCTGCCATGTGCCCCTCTGCCTTGGAGCCAGAATATGGACTGAGACCTATAGTAACTATGAGCTAAATAAACCTTTCCTTTCTTCATTTTGGGTGTTAGGTATGTACAAACCAGCTCCACACAGAGCTGTGGCTCTAACTGTCCCTGGGTGGGGCACGCCCTTTGTTACCAAGTGCTCACATAATTCAGGCTCATGTCTGGTCTCTGACGGGTCATTCAGCAGTAAGTCTGGAATTCATCCATTCTGCACGAAGGTGCCCACTCAGGTATGTGCAAACACTGAGTCATATTTACAGTATCATTTATTTTAGCTATTAATAACGATAATATGATTTATTTATATTTTATTATACGTTAATGATATTTTCAGACTCAGTGCCTTTGCTGGGTGCTGGACTCACCATCCTAAGTGTGCCCACTTGTCTGACCGTCAGCTAGGGGCTGCTGCTTCACGGGGCAGGGCTTCTATTCTGGGCATCATACTTGGCCTGGTTTTCTGGTTAGTTCTGATTCTCAGGGAAATACAGCACTCCAACCGGCTCCACACTGAGCCATGACTCTAGCTGTCCCTACCTTGCTCGCCATACTTGAGTCACCCCCAACTGCCCCAGGGTCCTGTTTAGTCCGTGAGTAGACTCCGGCCCCTGGGCCTTTCTGACACTGCCCCTTTCCTCGGGACTCCACCAGCCCAGAGGGGCCTTTCATCCATCCCGCGCCTTTGTCCTATGTCTTGCCACTCCACGAAACTATGGGCCCACCTCATGTCATCACATAAATGAAGTACCAGTGAACACGGCTTCTTTTTCTCTCACCTGTTGAATGTTGGCGCGTTCCTGCTTGTGGCACGCTTCGTTTGAGTATTGGAAGGCACAAGAAGAATACCGGGACCTCCTCAACTAGAATCATTCAGATAGGAAGTTTAAACACAGACACCATAGTTAACAATTTCTCAAACAGCAAAATATCCCCATGATCATGAAACTGCAGATCCCCCGGGAAGAAAACGTTTGGGGGGTGTGGCAAATGTAAAAATTCAATCACGAGAATTTTTTCATCTCTAGCACTGCAATAGACCTTGTTAAGAGACAACGCCCATGAGAATTTTAAAGGCTTAAAGTTCACTTAGGTTCATTTACCATAATTTGGAACATTCCATTTCTTATTAATTTCTCTCCCCATCAAACAAATAACATATCTGTTGGTGTCTCTGGCCAGATTTGTAACCCAGGAAAGCACGTGTGTTGGAAAGTAGCCAAGTTGTGGCCCCCAGGTCAGTCCGCGCTCTAGTCCGGACTCATCAATGCTCATCCTTAGATGTCTGGGTCATTCACTCGACTTCTCAGATGTGTCCTATGTGCATTTACAATTTTACCCTGCTACCTGGCTGCAGTATTTCTCTTACATGTTTTAAAGGCTCTAGTTTACAAATTCCCTCATGTTTTGTTACTCCCTTAAACCCTGGTACCCATGGATTTCATCATATCCTGTGTCCCCTACCTGGCTACATATCTTCAAGTACTGATGTTTGTTTTGTAAGTGATATTTGTCAGGTTTATACAAGATGAGCAAGCATTCGCACATATGTGTTATTTGCATAGTGTGTGTGCAGTGACATGCATGTAAGGTCACCTTCTCCATGCACACACATCCTTGCTTTCCCCACCCAGTGACACCTCACAAATGCCCCAGTAGGAATTACTTTGGTGTCAGTTCTGCCATTTATTTAGTCATTCTTCTGTAGATGAACATTTGCTTTGTTTCAGTCACTCATTCCTTTCATCTGCTTTTTTTTTTTTTTTCCACACAAGTGATACAGCAATGGATAATTTATAAACAATAGAAATATTTTTTTTTCAGAACTGGGGATTGAACTCAGGCCCTTGTGCTTACCAGGAGAGCGCTTATTCTACTGAGCTATCTCCTTGGCCCCCAGCAATAGACATCTTTCAAATTTGCTTTTATGTACTGAGTCATAGTTCTACAGTACCTTTCCAAACTGAAGAGCCTATGGTTCAAAATGTATGTATATTCCTAAAAAGTTTTCATATGTTTTCCTGATTGCTTTCCCAAATGTTATCAACTTCATATTTTCACAAGCATCTTTGCTATTTTACATTCCCTATATTTCAGCAACATTTGTATTACTAGCACTCATAAGTTTGGCAGATCTGATATATATGAAGTGATATGCATTTGTTAAATTAAATTTGCCTTCTCCTGATTATTGGTGACTTGACCCTTTCTGCTATAGTTAGTTACCTGGAATTGCTTTTTAAATATTTCTCTTACATGTATTACATGCATACATATGTATGAGTTATAAGGAACATTTTCACACTATACATCCAAATTAACTCTTTTTGCTGACACGTGAGTTGCACGTATTGATGGGCTCTGTGTGGCACTCGCACATACACACACAGCAAGCCCAGTCCTGGCAAAGCACCCTTCAGGTCCACCAGCCACAGCCCACCCCAGGTCCCTTCCCACCTCCAGCAGTCAGTATCTTCCATCAGATTCAGTTTCTTCACTGTGACAGAAGAGAGACTATCTGATGCTTGCCCTTCTGCATGTAGCTTTGCCCACTGAACGTGATGCCGTAGTTCCGTCTGTGCTGCAGACCCCAGGGTTTCATTCCTTTTGGCTGAAGAGCACACCATTGAGCAGATATGCTGCGCTTGCTTCGTGCATTCATCTGTTGGTGGACACCTAGTCTGGTCATTTGAACAGTGCCGCAATAAACACAGAGTGCAGGAGTCTCTTTGGTGAGTTCATTCTAGTTAGTGGTATGCACACCAAGGGCGGACTAGCTGGACCACGTGATGAATTGCTCTTTGATTGACAATCAAGTGTTTCATATTACCTAATAGCTATGTTAATAGACAAAAAGGTATGTTTATTTAATAATTATATTTGTATTGGTTATTTTAATGTCCTTTGGCCAAATATATCTATCTTTATTTGGTAGTGCTATGTTTCTATGTGTATTTAAGGTTTTTCTCCATCCTACATTATGTGTGCATCTGAAGTTTTATTGTGGGAGGTACATCTTACTTTTACATTTGTTAATTAATAAGACAGTCATTTACTGAATAACCCCCTCTGTTCCTGAAAAACTAGCTGTTACTACATTTATTCCTTAGCATTGCACAGTTTTTCCACTATTGCAATTTCTCATTTACTAAATTGCAATTACAAAAGCAGTAAACAATACTTGCTTTTAAACTTAGCTAATATTCAGTCATTTTGTTATATTGTCTCTCTTAAATTCCAGAGCATTTCTTTCTATTCTCCTTGCATATATTGTCTTCTAGATATGTGAGCATCATAAACAAAAAGAGCCAGAGCCAGCCAGATCACTCAGCAGATTAAAGCACCTGCTTAGGCAGACTCAGGGACTGGGGTTCAGTCCCCTGGGGCATGCTGAGACAGCAACTGAGGCTGGGCATAGTGGTCCCTGCCTGTAATCCCAGTACTTGGGCAGCTGAAAACAAGAGGATCACTGCGAGCCTGAGCTGTGTAGCAAGACCCTGCAGACCTTGCACCAAATGCATTTAAAAGAAAAAAGCCAGTATGGGTTTTTTTTCAAGATGCCTGCCAGCTATTTCTTCTCTTTCCTCTTCATCCAATATTTCAAAAGTTCTTCCAACTGATGCTTCTTATCCCTTCTTTCTTCTTGCCTTATTAAGATTTCTAAAAATCATCAAAAGTATAGTGAATAACTTTAGTAAATAACAGTGGTGAATTACATGATAATGACAACAGTACTAATACATAAGTTTAGTGGAAATATTCATGGTATTTTTTCTGTGTACAGCAATATTAGTTTTTAATACCTTTACACTTAAATAATTTGATTTCTTTGTTCCTTTTAAATTTCTATAATTACTTAATTGTATCAAGGATTTTCAGATAACTACATCTTTTTTTAAAACATTGTGAATGTAATTAATTATTTTGATAAATTCCTTCAAAAATGAAAGAACAAAATTACTTCATGATTTTTGTTATGTTAATATTTAGTATGTTAATATTTACAATATTTTACCATTATATTGATAAGTTGTATTAACCCAGTTTTTATCTCTTCTAAGTTTTCATTTTGAAATATAGCAACTGTAGAGTCATATTTTTTTAATATAAAGAAATTCATGTAGAAAAACTGTCCCTGTCAGGATGTTGCAGACAGAGATGTAGCACAAGGTTCTGGGCATCATGACAGGTATCCCTCATATCACCTTGCTTTAAAAATCCCATTACCTTCTGCTTTTACCCTTTTTAAATCCCTATAGTAACTAGTCTGTTCTCCATTCCTATAGTTCTGTCATCTTAAAACAGTAAAATAAGTGTAATCAGACCGTATAGCAGCCCTAGGGAGCAGTTTTGGTACTCAACACAATTCAGGTTTTGCACATTAATTCTGTTTCACTGTTTAGTAAGATTCTCTGACAAGGATATTTCCCAGATTGCTTAATCATTGGAAGATGTGTATTGTTTCCAGTCTGAACACATTACAAATAAAGCCACAGTGACTATTCCTGTATAGATTGTTGTGTGGTCATAAGACTTCATTGCTCAAGCATAAATATCTAGGAGTAAAATTGCTGAATCATAGGGCTTTTGTGCCAAACTGAAATTGTTTTGCAGAATGGTGCACAAACTGGCATTTCCAACAGTGTGGCCCTCATTATGTGGACCTTGCCAGAGTTGTAGCATCACTGTATATTTCAGGTAACTCTAGGTCTATAACGATGCCTCACTTTACTTTGCATGTGCATCTCTCAAATGTTGAATGATGTGCACACCAACATCTTTTCCTGTCTTTTCCCAGTTATAATTCTATAGTTTGCCTCGAAAGGTCTCTATACATTTGACAGATATCCTTTATATACTCCTTTGCAGGATATGCATTTTTCAAATGAATGCTAAATTTACCAAATTCTTTCCTGCATTGACTGATAAATAATTGTAGGACAGTGGTCACAAGAGCGATATGTCCATTTCCTTCTAGCTGCCAGCCATGGCTCCTCTTTAGCCTCTACAAGTCTCTCTGTGATTCTTTTGCATGCTCCTTGCCTGTTGTACAGCCAACCCTGGCACATTAATTCATTCCTATGTCTGGACTCTCTCTGGCTTATCTTCCTACTCTGTCTGACAATTGCTAGAAAACATGCTCTGTTTTTATGGTCTCATGTGATCCTACCAGGCTTACTTATAATAATGATATTCCATTTCAATCCTTAAGAATAGCTTTAGATACTCCTTCCAAGTCTGTTTTGCCTCATTATATAATATATTTATAGGCTTTGAGGATGAAGGCATGAGCATTTGGAAAGCCAGTCTGTCTACCATCATCTCTGAGCTTATTTCCGTTTAGTGTTTATACTCTTAGATGGCATCATTCATAGTTTATGAAGAGCCAGACAGCTTTTTAATAGCTTTATGGACTAATTCACTCTCTGCATTTTAGCTACACTCACAGTGCTGAGATACAATTCCTGCACATATAGTTTAGTGGAGAAGGGTTCACAGTTATGTTTCCTGGTTATCCAGACCCAGGCAAAACAGCGTTGAAGAAGCTCACAACAGAGGAAGAGTTGCTCACAGGAAGGCATGTTTGGAGCACAGAGCAAGGGGAGGGCCAGCAGACTGAGAGAAACACTTCTTGCCCATATTTGGGAGCCTTCCTATAACAAAAAGAACCTACCACCCAACAGTAAGTACCTACAGACCTGAAAGATCCAATTGGTGCATTTTATTAAGATTATTGGTACAATTTAGACATACACAACGATCACATTTTTTATACAGAATTTTAACCTATATACCGTATTTGTTCATCTTTTTTCTCCTATTCCCCTCCTTTCTTTTCAACCCATCTTCTCTTTATTTATAAAGCTGTGTTTTGATTTTATCATTTTTTATTTTTCCTCCTCCCTTTCCAGCTTCTCCCTCCCCTTTCCTCTGGAATAATTTCTTTTTATTTCACAAGACCTGTTACCCAGTTTGGTTCTTATTCATACTTTCAGTTCCTCACACCAGGGACACCATACATATCTAATTTGTTACCTTTTAAGAGTCTAGTCTCAAGTTCTATCCATTTAACTATACATGTTTCAAATTTATACTTCTTTATCACTGAGTAGTAGTCTGTTGTATAAAAATACCACATGTTCTTCAACCATTCATCAGTTGATGGACATTACAGCTGTTTGCAAGAGTTAGATATTATAAATTGTGCTGTAATAAACAAGGGCTTAAATATACCACTCTAACATGATGCTTGCTTTTACTTCTTTTGGGAGGATACAAAGGAGTCAAATAGAACCTCTAGTCCTAGTTTTTGTGAGGAACCTTCGCATGGAGTTCCACTGTGGTTGCACCAGTCTGCACTCCTACTAACAGTGGAGAAAGGTTCTTTTTTCCACAGAGTCCCACCAGCATTTGTTATTGGTTGACTTCTTTTTTTTTGGCAGAAGGAGGGATTGAACTCAGGCCCTTGTGCTTGCTAGGCAAGTGTTTGTTCTACTGAGCTATCCCTCCAGCCCATGATTGACTTCCTGATGACAGCCATTCTTCCTGAGTTGAGCAAGGAGCACAGAGTTGTCTTAAATTTCACCTCTTGGATGATCAGTGATGTCAAATATCCAATATAGTAAAGAAATGTAATCCATGAAACAGATTAAATTCTACTGAAACCTTGCAAAATCAAGGGAATGAAAGTGAAGACAGAATATCAGGTCTAGAAGATGACTATGGGTAATGCTCATGAAAAGAAATATGTCTTACTTTTTTTTATTTGCTTTTTTTCAGCCTGATTTGAGTTGTTATCTAATATTTAAATTGCTATTTCTGCCTTCTTTTTGTTTATATTTTCTAACATCTTCTTGTCTTTCTGTGTTTTTCTTGTATTTGCATGTATTTTTTATAAATTCACATAGAAATTTTATTGACTCTCATGGCCTTTATTTTTAATAGATTAACTTAGGTAATTCCATCAAGAGTAATGATTTATTTACTAAGCTTGTATTCCTATTTTTCATGTAATTTGCCTGAATGTTTCTCTTTTTCTTAATTCTAATATTTTGAATGTATTAAAGGAGTTACTAATTCCAATGATACCTAGGAACATTTGGAAGTTCAACCCGTGGTTAATATCCTTCCCCATTCCCATTGTTGAATTCTTATTTCTCCACTGTTGTTCATAAACATGACACTACTCTCACTAAGACATTTTCTCTGTCCCATTAGGCAAAATATTGGGACGGGGGAAGGAGCTGGGCAGGAGGGCATGACTGGCCAATGTGGAGGTCCAGGACACTTGCAGCAAACCCTATATCATAAACCAATAAGAATACACTATCTTCAGTACTCCTCATGAGAAATTAAGCAGCTTTTTTGACAGGATGGTCTGACGTCTGTCTGCCAAGTGGGAGGATAAAAAGGATGGCCAAAAGTAAACTCATGGCCATGGTTCTCTCTCTCTGTCTCTCTCACTCTCTCTGTGTCTGTCTCTCTCTCCCCCTCCCACTCTCACTCTATAGTGTACTTCATTTCTCACTTTTCATTGATCCACATTCACCACTCCACAAAGCATGTTTCTCTCCTAATTTTAATACCTGTCATAAATGTAAAATCTCACTACCTTTCTTGCTTGTCTTGATTACCTCTTTGATAAGTACAGCAAGAAGTTAGCAAGGTTCTCTAGAAGGAGTTCCTAGCATACTGGAGCCCCACCTATCTATCCTAAAACACTGTTTGTTTCTTTACAGACTGTGAACAGTAAACTCAAAGCTCATCTTTGTTGATTCAGCCCAATTTAGGATTTAGAACCCTCCAAGTGAGTGTTACCCCCCTAACAACAGCAACAAAAGGAGCTACACAAGTTGCTTACATCATAGTAATACCTTTTTAAACCCAAGGGAGAGAATGAGACAGAACACAAATAAGTGAAGTAAAGACAAAAAGTTAAAAAAATCCTTAAAAGGAGAGAAGGAACATACAGATCATTTCATTTTCCCTGCAGCAGTCAAGAGATAGCTTCCATGATAAAGAAGAGGAAAAGTAAGATAACATTTTCACAAATTCTTAAACTTTAGAAATTGGTGTGAAAGACAAATATAACTGGAGGCCACAATCTTAAGTACACTTTCTCCTAATGAGCTCAATAACTGTCATCTACTAAATGCTTGCAGCAATAGGTAAGAAAGAAAAGCATGGAAGACCCAGATTTCACCATCAGAACATGAAGGGCAAACTGTTGCTTTCTTAATCTGCTGGTTGCACAGCAAAGCCATGATATGCATTTTGTTCTGGGGATGTCAGGGGCTTAGGTGGCTTCTGCTTCAACTCAAGCCCTAGAGATGCCCACGATGCAACTAAATTTTAACAGAGCTGGAACTTCATTTTGTAAAATTCGGGGTCAAATTTAGCCATTGAGGGAGTGTCTGTCTAAAACTCAATAGAAGAGTTCAGCAGCTTGGCTCACATAGCCCACCTCACTACCCTTCAAGGTGGAGGAGACCAGGGTAAAAGTAATTATGTGGTCTTCAAGCTTCGCAGGAACAGACGCTTACAAGGCTTTACAGTGTGCTGTTCTGGGCCCTTCCCTTGCAGCAAGTCTCCAGCTACTGTCCTGAAATTGTAGTCACCTAGCTCCCAGGAAAAACAGAGTCTCACATGACTGAAACCACCACACACAGGAGTCAGTTTTTGGGAGCAGAACCTCCCCTTTGGCCATGAAGATCCCTCCAGAGATAAGAAACCAGGAGGCAGTGTGCAGCCCAGCCCTGGCCCACTCTGCTAATCCTTAGAACTAGAGACCTGCTTCTGCAGGTTGGCCTGAGCCTTCATCCGCAAGCTAGTTTCCACCAGCACCTCAAACTGCAGGTCTTTCATTTATCTTCTCTCTGATTTTCCAATTAAAGTTAATGCCTATAAATTCACATTATCACTTAGAATTTCCCCTTTTTTTATTAATATATATTTATGACCCATAATAAATAAAATACATGGTGATTAATGAGAACATTTACATATCACATCTTGATCTTTTTCACATATCACATCACTAAAGAAAGAATCCATGCTAGTTGGTGACAGGAGGAGCAGCTCAACTCCTGATTATATTGAACCATCATTTTACATTAATAGCCTGAGGATGCTCGTGCCCATTTAGGGCCATAAATTGCATTTATCTCGATCTCTGCTATTGCTTAACACAAGATATATAGCATTAAATCAAAAATAATGAGACACACACACAAAAAAAAAAAAAACCCAAAAAAAAAAAAAAAAAAAAACAGGAAGCAAAGAATTGTAAAGAAATAAAGTGCTCAACAGAACCTGGTTCACCAGTGACCCAGATGCTAAAACTATCAAATAGGAACTTAAAAGTCTTTATCATTAATATGTTAAAGAATCAAATAGAACACACAAACACAATATTTAAAAATTTAAGAAATTTTGGTAAAGGTGAAATAATAAAAATGAATCAATGAAAATGCTGATATCATATAAATTATTTGTACTAGCACATAGTTTCATTATTGCATATTTGCATTATGTAATGATTATACTTCTTATAGGTAATTGGTACATGCATATAACACACTTTAATTTTTTTATTTTCATCTTTTCTCATGCCATATTTTATTTTTCCAGTATCAGATTCTCTTATTTATCTTATAAAACTTTATGAAGTTAATTATCATAATTATAGATTGAAAACCAGATTTATAGGCCTCAAAACATATAACCGATATATAATTGTACTAAGTTAATGTAAAACTTTTTGATACATTTTCTGAACTGGATCACAACCTTTCCCTCTTTTTTTCCTACTATCTGTCTTTTACTGCATGCTTTCCTTATATAGTAAGTATTTTGTGTAAGAGAAGCCATATAATATTTAGGCTTGTGTATCTGATTTACTTCATTTAATATAATGGCCTTGAGATGCATCTATTTCCTACAAAAGACTTAAATTTATCATTCTTTATGGCAGAATGGTACTATATTATGAATAAATACCATATTGTCTTTGTCTGTTCGTCTACTGAACGACATGTAGGTTACTTCTAAGATTAGCTTTTATGAACTATGCTGCTAGAAACCTGGGATACACATGCTGTGTGGTATGATGTCTTAAAATTTTGGAGTAAGACACTTAGAATGAGAATAGTTGGGTCAAAGGGAATTTTTAATTTTTGTTTTGTTTCATTTATTTTTTGAGGAATCTCCATACTGATTTCCACATGGTTTGTATCAGTCTATACTGCTACCAACAGTGGAGCAGAGTTTCTCTCTCCATGAAGCTTCACCAGCATTTGTTATTGGTTAACTTCTTGATAATAGTTGTTCTTTCTGGACTGAGATGAACCCTCAGTATTATTTTAATTTCCATTTCTCAGATTGCCAGTAAGAATGAATATTTTCTTCATATATATTTTTAGCTATATGTGTTTCATTATCTTAATAGTATCTACTTATTGAAAATGTTTATTTTAATAGGCCTTTAAATTTGGTGGCCTACTTATTTGAAATTATATTTTCAAGGGACTAGCACATTTTCCTGACTAGTTGCTGATAAAAATATTTTCCCATTAAAAGTTGCCTCTTCACTCTGCTGGAGTTTTCCACGGCTAGGTAGAAGTTTTTCTAATTAGATGTGTTACAATTCTTGGTATTATTTGATATTATTTCATTATTATGGTTCTTGATACTATTTCTTGGAAAACCAGAGTTTTGTTCCATACATCATTGTCTACACCTAAGTTTTTAAGTGCTTTACCTATTTTATCTTCAGGCAGATTAAGTGGTTCAGTTCTAGTGATTAGATCTTTGATCCATTTGATTTAACTTAGTACAAGGTGAGAGATATAGGTTTAGGTTCTGTCTTTGGCATATGCATATCTAATATTCCCAGGTCCATTTGTTAAAGATGATATCTTTCCTCTAGGAAATAATTTGGCCCTTTGTAAAAGATAATGTAACTGAATATGCCCAGAGTTGTTTCTGCATCTTCTATTCTGCTTCACTGATTCACAAGTGTGATGTTTTTTGCCAATATCATGCTTCTTTTAATTACAGTGGCTTTATAGTATAACTTGAATCACTGATTATGATGTCCCCTCTTCCATGTCACTGTTACTCAGATTTGCTGTTGCTATTCCAGGTCTCTTCTGGAGATATATAAATTTTAGGATTGCTTTGTTTAGTTCTGTAAGGACGCTGTTAGTATTTTGATCTGCACCACATTCAATCTAAATCAGTTTTTGGAGTACAGCATTTTGACTATATTATTTCTGCCTATGCAGGATTATGGCCTATTTTAATTTTTTTATTCTCTTTAATCTCTTTGAAAGTACTGCAGTTTTTACTTTAGGGGGTCTTTCAATTCCTTGGTTAGGTTAATTCCTAAGCCTTTCATTTTTCTTGATGCTATGGTGATATGTATTGGCTCCATCAAACAAACAAAAATATGAAACATCAATGAATTGAAAACTTGGTTCCTTAAGAAAGTAAACAAGATAGACAAATCCATAGCCAGTCTAAAGGAGGAAAAATTAAAAACGGAAAAATGAAATCATGACAATCTTCTGAATTAATGGCTCCTTTGAAAACCCATATGCAAAAGAAATTAGTAGATTCTTAGATATATATGAATTAGTAAAAATGAGACAAGATTTGAATATTGGAATAATCCAATAAAAAGCAATGAAATTGGAGCAGTAATAAAAAATAAAACTTAACAAACTAAAGAAAGGCTATGCTAGGACTGCTTAATTATGCAAAATCCTCACCTGAGATCTAACTCAAACATTCTTCTATCTCCTTCATGAGCATGAAGCAGAAGGTGCATTCCCGAAGTCATGCAGGAATGTCTTGCTGCCATCATCCTTATTCCAAAGCTAGGCAAGGATCCAATAAAGAAAGTACCACAGATCTAAGTATTTCATGAATATAGATGCAAAAATCTTCAATAAGATACTAGCAAACAGAATTCATGAAATAATCAAAAAAATTAAACATCATGACTGAGTAGGCTTCATCTCAATGGTGTCGAGATGGTCCAATATATGCAAATTGGTAAATGTAATGATATACCACACAGACAGTTTCAGTGACAAAAACAAGTGAGTATTTCTATATATGTGGTAAAGGCTTTTGATAAAATCCAGCATCATTTTATGATAAGTACACTGAAAAAATGGGCATAGAAGGTCCTTGTCTTCATCTGATAAAAGCCACTCGCAGCTACAAAATAAATACCAAAATCATATGAGGAACAACAGAAAGCTTTTCTTCCAAAATCAGGAACTAGACAAGCATGCCCACTATCACTGCTCTTGTTTAGCACAAGACTGAAATCATAAGCAAGAGCAATTAGTCAGGTAAAAGAAATAGAAAATTATACATACATACATACATATGTATATACATACTATACACTCATATATAAAAAGAAGAATTCAAAATATCTTTATTTACAGATAACATACTCTTTTACATAGAAGACCCAAAAATTCCACCAAAAGAATTCCAATTAATAATACAACAGCAACGTAACAGGACATAAGTCAAAACACAAAAATCAGTAGCATTAATGTCCAGTGGTAGTGAATCCATTGAGAATCAAACTGCAAAATATCATTCACAATAGCACAAAAGGAACATAAATGCTTTAAAATTAACATAAGAAAGCAAAATCCTTCTACAGCGAAAACTACAGTACAGTGTAAAGGAAATTCAAAGACAGCATCAGAAAATGATAAAATGACCCATTCCTGGACAAAAGGAACCAATAGAGTCAAAATGGCTACACTTCCAAAATTGATATACAGACCTACTACAATCTAAATCAATACTTAATCACATTCTTCACTGAATTGGAGAAAACAGTTCTGAAGTCCGCATGGCACGAGACAAGAACAAGAATAACCGGGAGACATTACAATTCCAGATCTCATTATATTGTAAAACCAGTGACAAAAGTCACATAGTACTGGCATAGAAAGAGATATGAGAGTCTGTAGAACTAAGAAGAGAATATTGAAAACATCTCAAGCACATTAAAACATTTGATTTTTGACAGAAGTACCAAAAAACATGCCGGAATAAAGATAAATGGTGCGGGCAAAACTGGCTCTGTACATGCAGAATGTTGAAATGTAAACACACATGGTGCCTATTTGTCCACAAGTGCATTGGTTCCTGGTGACGCCATGACCATGAAGAGTAAAACATCCTGTGAACCAACACAGACACGTCCCTGCCTTCTCCAGTCATGAAAGAACCAATCTGTATTGCATTCAGGTTGGAAGGGTTCAGGAATATAGCCCATCAGCACTGGTGCTGCCTGCAAGCCTGAGGTCGTGATTTCAATTCTTGGTACAACACACACACACACACACACACACACACACACACACACACCCCACAAAAAATTTACCTTTGGATTATAGCAAAGCACCCTCCTTTCATAAATGAGAAACTTGAAGCACAAAAATGTTGAGAAAGTTGCCTAAGACAAGCAATGGGTAATAGCTGCAGACAGGCTTTGAGTGCAGGCTACCTCCGTAGGCTAGCCTTCCTCTATCTGGTTTCATAAGTAAGTGGTAGGATGCAACCTTCTCCTGTACAATGGCACACATGTTATGCATTATGATGCCCAACATCAGTAAGCACTCAGTGCAGTACATTCACTCAGGCATATCAGAAAAATAAGGGGCAGCACAAAGCAGGCTGAGGCAGTTCCAAAGTCTAAGCTCAAAAGGACATGGGAGATGGCACTCAGTTCATCTTCCTAGCCAGCATGTGGCCCTGTGTGGTTGCACACACCTTTGTTGGCAATGCTAAGACTCACATGGCTGTAATTTTCTCCATCCGACATCCTGCAGTTATGAGCTGAGACCTGTGTTTTTATCAGAGGAGAACATTACAGGTCTATAGACAGACCTTCCTTCCACTTTCTAGAATTGTTTTATGTCCTTGCTTTACTGCCTTTTTACCTCATTTACTTTCCTTTCACTGCTGGAACAAAACACCTGAGGCCCAAAATTAAGGAAAGAAAAGCTTACTTAGCTCACATTTATTGGAGGTTTCAGTCCATTCGTGGATGGCTCCAAGGCAGAGTGGCACATGGCAGAAGACAGCACTTCATGGCAGCAGAAGACAGGAAAATATCAAGAACAAAGGGAGGGGCAGCAGCTCTGGAAGCTACCAAACCTCTCTGCTCCTTACATTATAATGCAGATTACCCAAACCTGGGCAGAGGCAGCACTCACACCCAATCCCAGCGTTGAATCATGAATTAATCACAAACTCTAGAAGCTGTCACATGACTGCATGAGGCTTTTGGAGGACACCTAGACACAAAACATAACATTCCACTGCTAGTCCCCTAAAGACTCATGCACATTCCTTTATGCAATTTATTTCATCTCTAAGAGTTGCCAGAGCTGTACAGTCTCACCCTTGCTCAATAGCCCAAGTCTCAAGTCTCATTCAAGATGAAATTCAAACCCTTAGCTGTGAGCTATGAGCCCTGTACAAATGAAAAGTTAAATTCTTCCAACATTAAATGGCACAAGATGAACATTACCATTTCAAAAAATTACAGATAGCAGAATAGGGACCAAAGCAAGTCCAAAATCCAGAAGGGTGAACATTAAGTCCTGTAGTTTCATGTGGAACATCCGATGGAATCTGTGGCAAATTTTGAGCTCCATGTAGCTCTGCCCCTATACCACTCGGCGGTAGCTCCCATGGCCTCACTCTTAGGCCTGCTTTGCTCCTTTCTTGCAGTTATCCTTAGATGATTCATATTCCTGGCTTTCCCAAACTGCTGGGTTTTAAACTGCAGGGTTGACTCCTCACTCTTGGCTTCACATATTGCCCTCTCATGGGAAGGCCTTCCAGGCCTTCTGAAAACTAGATAGAAGCCTTCTTAAACTAAAAACTCCTAAATTCTGTATGTAAATAAAAACAATGTCACATCGATGATGCCAAGGTGTGCTGCCAGTTAGAACAGTAGTGAGGGTTTCTTCTGTTTTGGCTTTACAGATATAGTAGCTGAATTGCTGAGAACTCTGACTCTGATTCCCAGGAACAAATTCTCGATGCCAACATCATTCTGGAACCTGATGTGGCCACACTGCCATTTTGAAACATGGCACTTGTAGTTCTGAGGCTGCAAAGGATGGAGACCTGCAGTCTCCTATAATGCCCTCAGACTATCTTTTTCATTCTTTTGTGGTTTGTTTGTTTTTTTTTCTCAGCAATGGAGATTCTCTTAGCTCTCTTTTTGTATTCCAAAGCTATATTGGAGCTTCCTTTCTGGTCAAACTCACATTTGAAATCACCCATCTGGACTCTTTGCTCTTGATTCTCGATATAAATCTGATTAAAAGGCTCCCAAAGTACACATGCCACTGCCTCAACATTTGACTGCCTTGAAATGTCCTCTGTATTTAATCTGTCTCAGGCAAAGACTCTGGACAGGGAAAAAAATGGAGACAAACTTTCTCCCAAATAGTAACACACATCATCTGGAGTGCAACAACCAATACTGTTCATCTTTCCAGAAGAAACCTTCTCAGCCTGGTTTTTCCAGGCAGGATTTCTATCAGCAATCTGGTCTTCTGAGTTCTCACCAGAATCTTCCTTATGGAACAGTCAAAGGAGTTTCAAACTTCTCTAGTAGGCGACATCTCCAAACCCTTCCTCACTCTTCCTATAAGCCATTCCCAAAGGCTTGTAATCCACAAGGTCGTGTTTAGTCATAGAAATGACCACACTCACATTACCAAATTCTGTCTCAGTTATTTTTCTCTCCCTGATGGAGCAAAATACCTGAGGCTCAAAATTAAGAAAGAAAGATTTACTACAAGTCGAGGTTTCAGTCCATACTCAGCTGTCTCAAAGGCAGATTGGCATATGGCAGAGAACAGCACTTCATGACAGTAGAAAATTGTAAAACGGCAAGAGCAGAGGGAGGAGTAGCAGCTCTGGTGGCTAGCGGTCGTGTCTCCCCTCCTTACACTGCAATGCGGATTACTCACCCCTGGGTGAGGGTAGCACTCATCCCCATAATCCCAACATTGGATCATGAATTAATCACAAACTCTGGAAGCTACTTCACAGCTTCATGAGGGTTTCAGGGAACACCTAGCTACAAGATATGCTACTTTTTAAAAACTTTAATGTATTTACTTTCCTCTCTCTGTCTCTCACTCTCTCTTTCTGTCTCTGTCTGTGTGTGTGTGTGTGTTCTTTTCTTCTTTCTGTCCTTTTCTAGTTCTTTCTTTTTCTGAGACCATGCCTTGAAATATTTTTCAGACTGTTGTTAAATTTATGGTCTCAAAATATCATCCTGCCTCAGCCTATCAATATTTGTGCCACTAGGCCAGGCCTGGTGGCACATGCCTGTAATCTCAGCACTCGGGAGCCTGAGGCAGGAGGATTATTGTGAGTTCAAGACCAGCCTGAGCTACAAAGTGAGCTTAAGGCCAGCCTGAGCTCCATAGTGAGAACCTGTCTCAAAAAGACAAAAAAAAAAAAAAATTGTGCCACCATGAAAGGCTTGCTTTATATATTTAAGTGACTTAATCCCTTTTATTTATTGTTTGGTTGATATATAATCTTGAAACGTCATTATGTTGTTTATTATGTTAATTTGATGCATGCATAGCATGTGTAATAATCAGATCAGTGCAATGAACATTTAAACCTCTTCAAATACTAATATTTTTGGTGCGTCAGGACTGTTATAGTCTCCTGGCCATTTTGAAATAGATCATAGATTATTTCAACCAAGTTACCTGTCGTGCTGAGGAGCTCGAAGTGATTCCTCCACTCAGTGTGTTGCTGACCCTGATTTTCTTTCTATCCTTCTTCCTCTCTGTCCTTCTCAGTCTATATTAGTGTGTGTTTTTAGTTCATAATGAGGACATTCTCTATTCCAAGCTATTTCTCTACAAGGCTGGCATGTTTGTTTCCACAAGTGTGTTAGAACGTGTCACATGTATACTTCTGTGCCTGACTTATTTCACTTATCATTCTGTCAACTATTTCCATCTATGTTGCTATAGCTGGCAAGATTTCATTCATTTCTGGCAGAATAATATTCCACTGTGTGTACTAAATATCACCTTTATCCATTCATTCACTGAAGGGTATTGGATCGACTGCATATTTTTAGCTACTCTGACTAGTGTTGAAATAACATGGAATTTCAAGCACGTTCTTGGTATGCTGAATGTACTTTTAGATGCATATCTAGTAGTGGAATTACTCGATTCCTTTACCTTTCATGGTCATTTTGACTTCTGAGAAGAGTCAGAAGACGTTTGGTGCTACGGCTGGTGAGCAAGGTGGATGATGACATCACAGTTTCTTATTTCACAGAAATAGTCGTAAACATTTTATCAATAAGGGACAATTCAGAACTACAGCGAGTGTTTAAAATATTTTTTGTGGTAAAAACAACGCACTGCTATGCATTCCGTCAGTGTGCTCCCCTTCACTTAGAACACACCCTGTCATTCTTGGCAATGTGTCTTTTACAATTGTATGTTTTTGAAAGTTTAAAGACTCAACATATTTTAACTCCCCCTCATATATGGCGTGCTTGTTTTCCCAGTGTACTGTCCTGTAAACCAGAATAAAATACCTATGCACAATTGCTCACATGGCTCAGAAACAAATTCACAGTGAGAAAAAAACTTTACCCTCCTTTACCAGCCCATAACAATAAGCAGTTTATGCTGTCTTGGCTGTCCTAGCCTTCTGTTGACTTCGCAGCTTTCATACCTATCTGTCCTCATCTGATATTGCTCATTGCTAGATACTTGACATTTTCTTAAAATCTAGTGTACTTAGCAAAGATTGAGTTCATTTGTTCCCAACCAGAAGAGGTCATAAAAACATATTTTAGAACTTTTCTTCTCTGTTTATTTTCTAAGCAAATAAAGATTCACAGAAATATCAATTTAGATATTTGTATATGTAGATCAGGAAGACAAAAGCTTGCTACTTGAAAACACAACTACTGCTCAACTTGGGGTGACCATAACAACATTGAGACCCCTTGATTCCAGTGAGTACTTGGCAAACAGTACTCACTGACAGAAAGATGGCCCTGGGGGAGTGTACAATTTAATCTTGGTGAGATATACTAACCATTTCTACATCTGTAATGAATGAGACATATAAAAATATGTTCTGCCTTAACTTCACAATTCTGAACTTTCACAGTATAAACAAAAGGTTGAAATAACTTAGGAAAGTTTAATTAGGAACTACAGAAGACAGCCATATATAGAACATATTTGTAGCTTTAAAAAGCCCACATTATGTATTTGTCTAAAGTCTGTTAATGTCCATTCATAAAATTCAATGTGCATTTTATATTTGCAATGTATTCTATGACTCTCCATTTCAGGCTCTCTAATGTAAAATAGATACCATTTGACATTATATCCAAAACACCTGGAATTGTGAAACAAATTCAATAATCATACAGAACAGCTGTATTTAGACATCCAAAGAAGTAGGGACATGCATGAATATTGAAAATAGCCTACAGTGTCATCTTAATTGACTAGAGAGGAATAAAAATTTAAATAACTTATGCTGCCCCATGTGCTCAGCAGAACTGTTGCTCATGTGGATCTGGACTTTACCACTCTGTCCCAGAGATAAACCAATAGCGTGTCACCTTGATATGAAATAAATAAATCATTTCAAATCTACATGGCAGCTAGTTTTAAAAATGTAAATGTAGGAGAACAATAAATAAAATATGTAGAGCAGTTGCCAGCAAAATGTGAAGACAGACCAAAATCCAGCTGATGGGGAACTTCACATCCAAAGAATAACATATTTGATGTTATGTGTTCATTAAACATTAATTCTAAGCATATAGATTTTGCTGTTATTTTGCATTAACAACATTTATTATTCAAGAGAGATTAGCTCTTATAATATGTCTATGATATTATTCACCCTAAGGAGTAACCTATAGAAGGGTTTACTACTCATAAATTTTGTGTTGACTTAATAGTAGAAATCCATGTTTTATTATTATAAGAGCATCACTTGATTAATTACAGTATTAAGATTAAAATTAGATACATGTCTAAAAGCACATGAAATAGATGTCTTTCTGTCATGTGTACAGGTAGTTTTCTATCTTTTGAGACAGGGTCTCACCATGCCGTTCAGGCACACCTGAAATTCACTGTGCAGCCCAGATTGGCTTCATGCTCCCGGTGATCCTTCTGCCTGAGCCTCCAGAGGGCAGAGATGACGCTAACGCACCACACTGCCATGCTGAGCCTAGTACTTTATTAGAAGAATAGTTGTAATTGGTAAAATTAAAATGGAAAGTGAGATCGTAACTGAGAGAGAGATTCAACAGAATAAATGTGCTACTTGTACATGTATGAGTAGAGTTTCACCAATTCTGTGGGGCTTCCAGGGCCAGTAAGACATGTGCTCCTCTCCTATTCCTTTACCTTCCTCCCTGACCCGACCCCTCCACATCCATAAGCCTGCCTTGGTGCTGCCTACAATCTCTCGTTTATTTTACTCTTTTATTTATTTTTGATTCATGTTCTCAAGTAAGAGAAACAATGTGACTTCTATATTTTAAAAGTTAAAAGGTATGTGAGACAGCCATGAGAACATGTGCGGAAACATAAGTCAGGAGTTCCTGCATACTTCCTTGGTAAACAAGAAATTATAAATTTAAATTATTAGACACACACATTTGTATCTAATCTAAAATCTGTTTAAATAATGTGGTGGGTTCTGGAATAATTTTAGGGTTAAAGTATTATCAGCAGCTAGAGGATCATTTGTGTGTGTAGAAACCTTTTCTTGTATAAGTTATTATGTGGTAGTATTAGTGTTACAGGTGGGTTTTTCATCATTTCATTGTGTTAACTTTACCTTTTTCTTTTATAAATAGAGTACAAAATAATAATAAAAAGAAACAATTAGAAATGATACAGAATGGGTTGGGGAGATGGCTCAGTGGAATAAGTGCTTCCCTGGCAAGTGCAAGGGCCTGAGTTCAATCCCTGGTTCTGCCAAAAAAAGAAAAAAAGAAATGATACAGAATTTCACCAAAACAAAACAGTAGGAGCTCAACAGTATTTGCTGTATTGCACAGGGTTGTCGTCACACTTTCGACATCTCCTTGTCCTCTAGGACGAGCCACAAGTGTGATCCCCTTATCCAGAGCATAAGGACCTCATCCACAGGCATGCTTACCTCACTGACAGCAATAATATCGCATTGTTTTCATAATCTGGGGAGACTGTACTGCCAAATAGGAAGTCCCAGTAGCAGAACATTTTTCCAGATTTCATGTGACTTTGTGGTGGTCCATGATATCATGCACTTGAAGAACCCACGTAAGGCAAAAACCTCAAAGAAGAAAGGAAGGAATGGATCCTCTATAATGGTGCAGAGTCAATCTCATAAGCATTATGACTTTCTCAAAAAATAGGGCATTAATAAAAACATTACATAACTTTGCTGAAGTTAATTTATAAGTAAAATCACTTTTGTTCGCTTACTCATTGCACTAGGCTTTCAGGATGCAGCAGCACCTGTGACGGGGCGCTCTTAGTTAATTTCATGAGCACAATATTATAAGCACATTTTAATTAGCTCTGCAGCCCATGCTATCTCACTAGCCTTAACTTCATATGAAGTTTTCTTCCTTGATGATGTTTTCTCAGTGTTTGCATCAAGTCATGCACCAGCTTGCAGATTGGGAAACCTCTGACTACCAACAGGTGTTCCCCCACTTAGCCCTCTGAGGTTTCGCTGCTTTATTCATCTGTCCTATGAGCCTCAAGATGTCTACCACACAAAGTCATGAGAGTTTCACAGAAGACAGCAACAAATGCTGTGTATTCCACCAAGTGAAACCTAACTGGATAAGAATCAGCCTTAAAAACTAGTGCTCAAGGCTTCCAGTCCCAATCCGCCTGTCCTTGACTCCACTGCCTTCACTGTTCTCTTGCTCGGTGGCTGCTGTGTGGTGGCTTGGGGCTAACACTTCTGAACTCTGATTCCCATGGCTGATTCCTTTCTAGTTAGATCTTATTTTCAGAGATATGGGGTGGCATTTCAAGCCCTCCATCACAACTTTATCTTATCCAACTTCATCAAAAACAAATGAAGATGCCTACAGCCAAGAACATGTACCTGAGAATCATCATAATCTGAAACATTCAAGGAATCCAATCTGAAAGAATATTCATGTATCTACCATCAGACCAAATTTTTCCAGCATGGTGGAGTATATTATATTCTCATTCTAGCTCACTCACAGTGTTGATAAGTTTTGAATTCTGGGTTCCCAGGGAACCGCATTGCTTATACAAACTGGACATGGAGAAGAGAAGCACAAGATCAAAATGAACACCCAAATGATATGGTTGTCTCAGCAAATGATAGCACCATCAACTCAGAAATAAGGTTCAGAAGGATTATGTCATCACTTCATGTAGTACAAAATGATGCATTTATAAACATATATTGAGAAAGATCCAATAATTGGGGCTAAGCAGAAGACACAAACATGACCAGTTACTGTGAGAAATGGGAGACGGGATTGATGCCAGTGAGGCCAGAGCTCTGTTGGAGACAGATTCAGAAGAAAGCACAGATGTGAGAGCCAGTCAGTCGGGCTGTGCAACAGTCCACAGCAGTAGCCTACAAATCAGGAGTGACAACGAAAAAGAAGTAAGCTCCAAATTGAAACACATTTAATTCACCACCGAATGGAAAATTTGTGTCCTCTCTAACCAACCATAATATCAGTTCTTGAAAGTGAAGACTTCGTGTTATAGAACAGCAATGACTCATCTTGTATCTCAGTGCCATGTGTAAATGAGGGTTTAATTTTTATCATTTTATGTCTTGTCTCTTTAAACACAAACTAAAGTAATTTTGAGAATGCCCAGCATCTCACAAAGTTCTTGACTCATGTTTATCACAGGAATGGAAGTATCTTTCCCAGTTTATTTACACAGAGCAGTATTTTTTGTTTCAAATAGAATGAAACCCATACAGTATAAGAGTCAAAAGCTGTCCTCTGAACTCTTTCCAAATTATATAATAAAAATCAACCAATCCTTGACAGTAAAAGTCTATAAGGATTAGAGGAGTGATGATTTCTGCAGCCATCACAAAACACAAGCTGGTACAAGATACACAGTGAGACCTAGACATTGAATAAAAAAGCTCCAGAAAGGAAAATGTGGCTGGATAGATGGCCAGTAGAATAAGTGCTTCCTTGGCAAGCACAAGAACCTGAGTTCAATCACCGGTTCCAAAAAGAAAAGACAAAGGAGACCTATATTGCAAGAAGAAAAGACAGAGAATAGAAATCATTGCTGGCCTCTTTTTATCATGAGAGTTATTCTTTGGCAAACAGATGGAGCTAGGGTGAAAGGAATTAATCTGAGACTCCAGGAACTGGAGTTACCACAAGGCTCAAAGCCAGCCCAAGCAAAGGACAGGGGATCAGATTCACACCTCTAAGCCAAGTAAGCTTTCCACTCCATCCTTCTGCGCTGCAGTACAATCTACTTTTCTCACCCACCCCAGTTTAGAATCAATCACCCTGACAGACAATGTGAAGCTTAGTATGGAAGAGGCATCGGTCATGTTAGTATAGCGAACAAACCAAGTCTGACTTCAGATAACAAGACATCTGAGTCTAGAAACACGGTCCTGTCTGTGACCATGAGCTGTCTGTGGTAAGCGTCGGGGTAGCACTGGAAGTCTTCCTGTTTTGCATCCCATCTGTTCCCGGGTATATTTACTGAATAAATTAGACAGGAGGAAAGGACTTCTTAAAGTCATTTTTAGTTCACTTGGTCCTGCATACTCTCCACCTACCTTGTAGTGGGCCCCTTCATCAAGTTGTCCCAGTGTAAATACAAGGTTGAAAACAACACATG
Source organism: Ctenomys sociabilis (assembly GCA_004027165.1). Taxonomy (NCBI): domain Eukaryota; kingdom Metazoa; phylum Chordata; class Mammalia; order Rodentia; family Ctenomyidae; genus Ctenomys; species Ctenomys sociabilis. Next base: position 53,949 of record PVKA01009928.1, read on the forward strand.
AGATTGGACCTGGCAAGGAGGGACCTGTTCATTGGTCCACATTACCATTATAGAGGTGCTAATCTAAAAGATTAGCATCATCACTTTTACTGAAATGTGCTGCAGGAATACTAATAACTGTGTTGTTATAATTATATTTTATTTATTTTTAATTTTATGTGTTTGGTACAGGGTCTCACTATGCAGATCAGACTCATAACGATCCTCCTGTTTCAGCCTGCCCAGCCCTGGTCTCACAGGTGTGTGCCACCATGCCCAGACTTGATCACCAGCTCAGTGTGCCAGGGAATGAGCCAACATGGCACATGGTACTGGGGATCAAACCTGCATCCTTGCACTTGCCTATGTAGGCACTTAGACTGCTGAGCTATCTCCATGCCCTGTATTGTTTTAATTTTGAATCACATGCCATTTATAAGCAACACGGAAGGCAATTTTATGAAGACTTGGCTATACTCTAGGGTACATATAAAACACAGAATTTTGTTACAAATCACTTTTTAAGGTAATTGTTAATAAATCACTCTTCTCTGTTTCTCTTCTCCTTATGTGTCTCTCGTTCTTCAACAGATAATAGGTGCAACAGTTGTAGTGATTCTTCAGCCTTTTACATAACAACACACAAAACATTTTCAAATATTTATACGACATCTTCACCCCTTGATACTCTCACTGTGTGAAACTACACTTTTTTCTCTAGAATATTCTGAATCTCTGCTAAGGATAAAAACCCCTGCCTTAATTTTATCCTGAACAGTCTACAGCTATTCTGTGAATTAAAAGTAAGGAGATTCAGTTGTCTTGGGAAGATATTTTAATTCCAGGAATAAATCTAAATGAGCTGCAGATAACAATAGTAGTAGATTACAATACCAGTGTAGCTATAGACAACAATTATTTGAGAATCAGTAGATCTTCACAGGCATCACCCCTCACGACTTTCCTCAGTCCCACCTGACGAAAAGGCCCAGAGGACAAGCTTCAATAGCACGTGTGGATTCACTGCACAGGCAGTGTTGAGTGAGTCTTCTCAGAAGTACTTGCCTCTCAGTATTTAAGGACTACACCAGCCAAGGCAGGTGAGTAGAATGCAAGGATTTTATTGTAATGAGGAAAAACTAAGACAAATAACAGAAAAATGCAACATAAAACAATACAAATGGTACTGGATTTCAAAACAATCTAAGCAACTACACTGAGGATAGCAATGTGCAATGTAACAACTACAGTTGAGTATCTTTCATCATTTTCTTTCAAATATGTACCATCTCTATTGTCTTGCTTATTATTTTTATGCTCTCTTTAAAGTAAATTAAACAATACAGTGGTTTTTGATAGAATGTACTTTTCTCTCTTTGAGAATGTATTTTCAGGACAATTATCTCTCTTTAGCAACTTAGCAAACACAGAGCCAAATATGCTCAACTTTATAGGATGTTATTTTACAGTCTGCCATATCTTACAGAATTTTGTATTTTCCTTACTCCAATTTTCATACAGGAATTAGTCTAATGTCCCATAGAGTTCACTTAGTACAGAAATAATGACATCGAAATCATTTCTAAATACTGTTTCATAATTAGCAAAACTTCCCAAAATTTTAATCCAGAGAAAAATTGACAAATTATCAATGAGTTTTCCTGAGCTCTCTTTGAAACTAAAGAAGCACAGAAATATTACTTCTTCCCTGTCCTTCATACATACATATATATATATGAAAAAAATACGTGTATAACCCAACATAAGATTGGTACTGTTTCATAGAAATCCTCAATGACATTTTAAATAAGGGTTCATCTGATATATTTTATATAGTCCTGCATAACTAGCACTTTGAGAGTTCTTTATTGTTCATTCAGGAGCATACTGCAGCTTCTCATACCTTTTGAATTATGCTCTTTGTTAGTTCCTCTATGCTACATCTAGAGGTATTAAAATATTTTAAGTTTGTATAACTAGAAAATATTTTTCAAAGGTATGTTTATAAAATTCAAAGAGGATAGATTTTTTTCTTTCAGTCCTTTAATTAGTCTAGTTTCTTACACATTTGGCCCTTTTTTTTTTTCTTTCTAATGTGGAATAAGATGTGATTTATTTTTGTTCTTCCATACCTAATATTTTTATGTATATGCTTTAATCATTTTTTCTTTACAGTAAGTTTTGGACAATTTCATTTTTGTGTATCTTGATATGATTTTATTTAAATTTCTTGCATAAAAGGTTCATTTCTCTTGGAAATGTTGTATTATAAGTTGAACTAAATTCAGAAATTTTAAATCTTTAAAAAAAAGTATATTTCCATTGATTTTATATTAGTTCTTCTTTCTCTTTACACACACTCACACACATACGAAAACAATGTATAAAACCTGACATAAGATTGATACTGTTTTGTGGAAATCTTCAATGACCTTTTAGATGGGTTCGTCTAATGTAATTATATTTTACATAGTCCTGTATAACCACCATTTTGAGAGCTCTTTATTCTTTGTCCAGGACTGTACAGCAACTTCTCTGGCCTTCTGGAATATGGTCTTTATTATTTTCCATTTGCTACATCTGGAGTTACTAGAATATTTCAAGTTTGTATAACTGGAAAATATTTTATTTTTAGTTTTCAAAGGAATGTTTGCTAAATCTAAACTCAGTGAGGACAGATCTTATTTTTTTTTAGTCCTTTGAATAAATTAGTTTCTTACCCACTTGTTCTTTTTTTTTCTAATGTGGATTACGATATGTAATTTTGTTGTTCCATAGCTAATATTTTTTCTATGTATATGCTTTAATGATTTTTCTTTACAATTAGTGTTGAACAATTTTAGTTTGATGTATCTTGGTATGATTTTATTAATATTTTGTGTAAAAAGTTCAGTTTTTTGTAAATGTGGTGCTATAATTTTAACTGAATTCAGAAATTTTAAATTTTTAAATATTTGTCGCTGTTACCCCCTTTTACTTTGAGAATTCTAATTATATGGATATAAGTTTCTTGAAAAAATATAATAATCTTACATAACTATATCTATTAATCTGAGCAACAGATTTGACAATAAAAATAGTATGTCAACCATTGTTAATTAGCTATTCTTGTTTAGAAAACATGTAATATGTATTGTATGTTACTCTGTTTCTGATTTTTGTTCTTGTTTTTATTTTTGCTCTTTAAAATAAAATAAGATTATAATAAGAAAAAAAGAAATAAATTCTGGAGTCAACATCCCACCAAATGCTCAGGGTAAGAGCCTGCAAGCAGGCAGTGACTGGCCAGCGGTCGATCCCCAGGCCCGCTGTGCCAGCCCTGCCCCCGGTGTGCACCAAGACAGCAATTGAGACAGGGCATGGTGGCATGGGCCTGTAATCCCAACGCTTGGGAGGCTGGAAACAGGAGTATCAGTACAAGTCCAATCTACATAGTGAGACCGTGTAGACCCTCTAGATTCTGGTTTAAATACAAAAAAAAAAAAAAGAAAAAGAAAAGTTTGTACTCAAATATCTCTAAAAGATACAACCCTAATATCTTAGAAGATGCTTTTGCTGTCTTGTATGGTGATGCTCTTCCTAGAAGACTGTGATTAGAGGAAGGTGAACGATTTTATTCCTAGAAGACCCCAATAACTCCACCAAAAGACTTCTAGATTTAATAATCAAATTCTGTACTATAGCTGCATACAAAATCAATACTCAAGGCTTCCATTTAAAATTCCTCAGGTGACTCCGTGAAGCATCACCCTTGGTATCTAACTTCACACAAAATTGGCCACTTAAATTCTCAATTAATTATTAAATGAGAGTCAAGAATCTCATTACACAATAAATAAAGTGATCCAATCAACTGGTGAGGTTAGATGTCACTCTTGGTCATGAGTGTCTTTTTCTCCTGGTACCTTCTTGTCCTCAACTAAGAACCAAAGCTCAAAGATAAACTGGGACAAGTTCTATAAAACTCTTTATCATTAATTTTACTCAGGCTGACATATTATTTTATGAAAAAAGTAAAACAATATTTCATAGCAAATTGTTAGAAGAACAACAATTTTTAATAAATGAGAATTGATATCTTTAAAGTAGTTACTCAGAGTATAAGACTTGAGCATACACATTTTTCCAAAATACACTAGCCCCAAACTTCAAGCTGATTTTTGAGAAACTTCCTACACAATTCAAATTCAGAAAGGGTTCACAGAGTGCGGTGCCTTAAGATAATAATTAGAACACAGATTTGTCTCAGGGACAAAAATTGTTCATAAAATTTTTGAGGGGAAAATCAGGCACAGGGCTACATGCTGATAACCTCAATTCAGGGAGGCCCAGGCAGGGTGACTGTCAGTCTGAGGTCATCTTGGTCAACTTAGGTGACTTAGCAAGACTTTGTCTCAAAATAAAAAACGAAAGAGCTCCATGAGCATACCTCACTGCCAACACCTTGGGTTCAATCCATTATCATAAGAAAATAAAAATTTAAAAGTAGAATGCTCTGAAAGCACACCATTTACGCACAATAAAAAATGAGAACATTCAAATGCTTCTTGAAGAAATAACTTGAAAGAAGCAGGATTTTTATTATGCTCAAAAGAATCCATATTTTAGAAAAAAAGATAATTGACACCAAAGTTTGCTTATCTTTCAGTTTCAAACAAGAAATAAAGTTTGTCATCTCCACATCTGACTTTTCAAAAATCTTCTGTATTTATGAATATATTTGTAAAATAGACACTGTATACGTACTCTGTATAGGAAATATCTAGAGAGTCTTGAGTTACAAATAAACCTTTTTTTTTTTTCTCTATGTCAAATTTATTTGCATTTTTTAAAGGAAAAGTGGAGAAGCCAAGACGTAAAATGACACTTTTAGTGACCTTTGATAAATTCAATCAGTGGAACAGGGAGAAATAGTCAAGTGTTACTAACTTTGATATCACCCCTCTACTTTACATGCTGGCCTCTTTGTTCAGGAGTGCGTCTCAATTTCCACACATTTTGTCCAGATCCTCAGCAAGAGATCACATATCTCCTAAGAGGAAAGTCCGTCTGCACATCTTTGAATCCAAATGTCCATTTGACATTTCCAAAACTAATAGTGGGATTTAGTCTTCTGACATTGGTGAATGGACACCTTAATCCCCAAAGGAGAAGAATGTCCAATAAGCTGAGTAAACTTCCCAAGAAGGAGTCATATTTATGGAAAGACCATGTGGAATGCTCCCAAGTCTGCCTCGCAGAGCCATCTGCTATGTCCGCTGCCAGATCTGCTGCATCGAGCAGCACCTGGTCTTTCCAAAAATGCCTGCCTTCCACCCATGAATCATCTTGCTAACCTCATCAAGTGCTTGGCAGCTCTGGGCTGGTTGGCAAAATTGGAGTGTTCTGACACAGCCAGGGTGATGGATACTGATTAGGGATGGGTTGTGCAGGGAAACTGGACTGCTTACTTTCAAAAGAATACTAGGCCCAAACTGGAAAGTCTATAGTAATTCTATGTTTCTGCTTTATTTATAGCAGAGGTACATTTTAAGATTATTGAAAAGCAAATAACTCAGTAATACTACTTACAAGATGAGCAAACATTTATAGCTGAAACACCCCATCATGGAAAATTTAGCTGGCATCTGGTACCCTAAAGACTGGTGTGTATTTACTTTATGACATAATTCCAAATCCAGCCTTACTAGCTAGCAATGTTATAGAACTATTCCTCATAATATGCCAGCCAGGAAGTCAAAATACCACAAAGTACTCCACCATTCCCCATATTGAAGCTATTGACTCAGAATTCCCCAGTGCCATGCCCTCCTCTAGGCGGGTGATGCCGCCCCACATCTGGACAGCATCCTCCACTTTTCCAGAAATGAGAAACTACATCCATCCAAGGCTTGGATTGTTTCTAATACATTTTGCACTTCCAATTCTTGGTCTCATAAGTCCTGTTCTCTAAGGTGTTTTTTGTTTTGTTTTGTTTTTGTCTGAAAACAATTTGGATTACAATTAAAACCAAAATCAGGACTGGAGGCCTCGGTACCAGCCCGTCAGAGCCTTCCCAGAGCACCAGGGGCTGTGATGTCACCATAGCTCTCTAAGGTCAGCTTCAGTCTCTGAATTCATGAACCTGCTTTCTCACACTGCAATGGCAGCTCATTTCTTTAGACAATTTTTGATCTCATGCTTACCTTTCCATTCCTCATACTCATGTTTTCTGGGTGCCTGTACCACTTTGACTTGACATCCACTGTTGTTCTAGCCATTTTTTGTCATTACTGGAACAAAATACCTGATACCTATAACTAATAGGATGAAAGGTTCATTTTGGTTCACAGCCACAATTCCAGGCCTATTTTGTCTTGGCAAAAACAGGCCAGATGGCAGAGGGGCAAAGAGAAAGGAAAGGTGCTCAAGCACAGCAGCCAAGAAGCAATGAGAGGAAAGGAGGAGCTGGAGAGGGAGAGACACTGTTTGAGATCACATTCCCAGTGGCCCACCTCATCCACCCAGGCCTCACCTCCTATCAGCAGTCCACACATGCAGGATACTCCACAGCAAGCCTCACATTCCCCCATGATCCTGTAATGATTGACTGATTGCATCTACTTGAGAAGTTTCATTAGAAGTTTAACTAAATCAGCTCAGCAATTCTATGCTGGGCTGTAGAGGACCCATCCTAGGGCCACCCACCATCTGGATGGTGTGAAGAGAAATGGGGAAGGAGGGATCTGCTTCTGTCCTTTGGAGGAGCTACAGTCTTTGCTTTCTGCATGTGGCACACACTCCAGCTTCTCTTGCAGGCTCTGCAGCTTTCCTTTGTGGACCCATCAGCCTCCCGACACAGACTCACAAGGGACATTGCAGTGAACTGCAAGTATTGGGCTGGGACTGCAGGTTTCCAGTGTGCAGATGCCCTCTGCCACCTTCTTCCAACTTTAGGGTGAGAACTGTGAGCCAGTCTTGCAATTTCCTGTATATTTGTATATCTTGTGTTGCATCTATTTTTCAAGTAAAACACTACAGATGCAGTCCCAAAAGGAATCATGTCTGTCTCATTTTTCAAAATTGTATTTAGTCCATGTCATCTATGAGTTATCAAAGTTCTAATAGTTCTAGCGCTGTGGAAAAAATGCAAGTCCAAAGTCTCCTCTGAAACATAGGGAAAACTCTTAGCTGTGAGCCCTGTAAAAATCAAAAAGAAACTTAAATGTCTCCTATCTGCAATGGCACATGTCAAACATTCCCATTTCAAAAGAGAAGAACAAAAGAATAGAAGTTAATGGGATCAAAGCAAGTCCAAAACCCACCACAACAAACATTAAATCCTGTGGTTCAGTGCCCAGCACCTGGAGGAGTTGTGGTGAGATTTGAACTCCAAAGTGCTTGGGCAGCCCCACTCCTATGGCGCTGCAAGTGGCATCTGATGGCCTTTCTCTTGGGATGCTCCACTCATTACCTTGGGCTTTTCTCAGATGATATTCCACATTCCTGGAACCTCTAATTTCTCAGGGGGTCTCCATGATACTTCTGAATTCACTCTCAGGTCCACACACTGCTGCTCAGAGACTCAAAGCCTGGTGCTCTAGGCCTCCTAACATCTACAGGAAAGTTTCTGGGCCCTAAATCCTTTCTAATTCCCATGCCAGTGAGAAGAGCACTACATGGATAATGTCTAGGTCTTCCCTGAGCTGTAAACTGCCCCCTTTGGGCCATATGACAGTACCTGCTGAGTGCTCAGACATTTGGACTCTGGGAAACATTTCCCTCTTTTTCTTAGAAATAGAAGGTTGCTCTTCATTGAGAGATTTTTAGCTTTATAGCCCTGGCTATCTTGATGTAAAATATATATTTATTTTTTACCAAAATTAAATCTTTATGTTTCTAATTGTATAGATATAATCCAAATATGTCCACTGCTAGTATTTTTTCCCAAAATAAACACAGTATAAATAAGCAGACCACATCTGCTCACTGATGTGTGTGGCCACCCTGGACATTCAGACCACTCCTTGTAACAGATTTTTAACATAAAGCACAGCAGGATGTTAAGCCATCTTAGCTTCTGCACATACATACTGCACTTCTAGCTGACAGCGGAGAACGAGTTACAGTATGACACTGGTAGCTCAGTCACTCCAGTTCTTATATAGCATTGATATCAATGTCCCCATCCTTGTTGCCTGACTTCACCCCCTCAATGTGCGGCACGCTGGCAGCTTTCAAATGCACCACCTGCGTGTTTCACCCCTTGTCTTTACCACCAGAAGACTGCGCTCCACCTCCTTCAGCCATTTATGAATAGTTCCACTTTGACAGAAATCTCTGTGGCTTCTTTTTAATGCTAATCCTTTCAGGAATCCCATTCTCTACATGGCTCCTGTTGTGCAGGTGTTTCCTTTCTAATGGAACAGAGGTTTCACATCTGCTTTTTCCTCCTGTTTCTCATTTTAGATGTTCCTAGATGCAGCCAGCAGTGCCCATTACAGTCTGAATGTTGGGCTGCCTTGAAATTTCCCCTGGCAAGCTAATTAGTCTGCCAGCCTTAATCTCAGTATCCTTCAAAGTCTCAGGACCGGGGTAAAATATAGACAGGGTTTTGCTAACGTCGTGTGATGCACATGGCCTGAAACCCAAGTGCCAGTGAAGTCCTTCTTTCCAAATGAAACCTTCCCAATGTGGTCTTGCTCTCTGTGGTTCCACCAGCACTCCAGGCTTCTGAACTCTGAGCAACATCTCTTATCAAGGTGAAGTTACCACATTCTAGAACATCTCTGGCCAACATCTCCGAACCATTCTAACTTCCTCCCCCACACCATTTCCAGAGGTTTCTGCACAACATGGCCAGCTGCATTCATTGCAATTGTCTCATTTCTCTGGCACCAAAATCTGTCTCACAATTTTCCTCATTCCTGGGCAAAGTACCTAATATCCATGAGTTAAAGAAGGAGAGGTTCGTTCTGATTCCAGTTTGTTCCAAGACAGAGATAGAGTGCCAGAGGAGAACAGTAAAGAAAAAGGTGCTCAACTCATACCTGCTAGGAAAGAAAGAATGAGGAAGAAGGAGGCTGAGAGAGATAACGTCCTTCCGGCCCGGTAACCCCCTTTCCTGACCTGGCTACACTTCCTATCAACAACCCGCTGATGAGCACAGCACCCCATGACCAACCACCTTCCAAAGGCCCATCTCCGAACATGTGAACATCTGGGGCGACATTCTCAGCTTAGACCATAACAGCCTCATAGGTCCCCAGCAGGGTACAAGAGCACGTGTAGTGTCCGCTCGGGGAGCTGTGCTCTTTTCTCGGAGAGAAAGATCATGATCTTTAAAAATATAACCAATGGTCTTAATTTCACATGCAAACATGAACATCTGTGTAAGTAATTAAATGAGCAACTCTTTGATAGACAAACTTTAAAGGATAAATAATAAACCCCAGAGAGGAAAAACAACATGTCAGAGACAACAGATGGGCAAATAATGCAGCGTGTTTAAAAGTCTGGGTAAGACCCAATGTGCTAACCAAAGGAACAGAAAAAGAAAGGCCAAACAAGACACACAGAGGTTTTTACAAACAAAACAAGATGTGCATTTGTATTGTCCAGGGAATCATTTCATCAAAATAGAGGGGAATCTAAATGGGAGCATTTCTAAAATAGGTATCTGGCTCCTTTGGGGAATAACTCTTATAAAAATTAGATTGTTTTCATGCTCAGTCTCTTAGTGAATAATGAAAAACTACAGCATTTTGCTGGTGCCTCTTAGTGTGGCCTGCTATGACCAGCAGCATGCGTGATGCTTGCCTGCCTGTGCAGGTACCACAAGAGATAAAGACACCCGAAGGAAGAAGTAGCCTGTCATTTTACCTTTGTGGCCCCAGTGTGTGCACACACATGTGCATATGTACACACCAACTCCTTCTGTAGCCACCAGGATACTAGCTCTCAGGTCATTTGAATTCACCTATTTTATGAGGTGGGGCAGGTTATGCAGGAGCTGTATGAAAACCCCTCAGATGTCCCTTTTTGTGTAGCAGGAACATTAAGGTGAACACTGCTGTCTTAGATGCAATTAGTGCTCTAGGTTTTGAAGGGACCATAGAACACAGATAGCCTGCCCAAAGCTGTGGGCAACTTTTATGGCACATGCAGCCAGGAGTGTGAACCGGTGAGACATTCAAGGCAGACAGAGGACCCCGGAGCAACTGACGGCTTCCTCTGAGCAGCGCTGTGAGCCCTGCAGCGGCGCGGTCCTCCCCTTCCCAAGCACGGGTCTCTCTCACCGAGAGACATTATGTGCTGCAAGCCTGCTCCAAAAAAGGGTGCAGGTAGAAGAACGGGTGCAGGGGAGTTGAGGGAGGGAAGAGAAAAGGAAGCAAAAAAGGAACTAAAATGTGTTTGCACACATGTACCAACTCCCCTCGAGGATGTTCTAATAAACTAAAAGATAAAATATATTTTTAAAAAAGAGTTCATGCTACAAATTTACACTGATCTGGGTTCAAATCTCAACCAGTTAGATACCATTTTACCTTTACAACTTAATCTCCCTAGGTCTTCATTTCCTTGGCTGAGAAATAACGTTAAGTTCCTTTTGGCAGAAAGCGCTTAGCTCCACCATTTGGCAGCGAGCACTCGCTCAGCAAATGTTAACTGAGGAATGAACACAGCGCTGACGGTCTGATGTGTTGATGTCTCTCCTTCACTGCTCACTGCGTTTGCTTTCATGCTCGCTGGACCTGACTGCTCCAAGGTCTGGAAGACAGCAGGGAGGAGCCCACTGCACCACGGGATAGTGAGAAACTCCAGGCCTGCTGTCTACTCTGCACCATTTGAGGGTGAGCTGAGCCAAGCCGTGAGCAGAAGTAAGCAGCTCTCATCAGCTCCCCACTGTCATGGCCAGGACCACAGATGTCCCACACACGCTTCCTGAGCAGTACAGTCAGTGACATCGGAGTCAGCAAGTGGGACTGTGTCCTACTTAAGAGCTTCTGCACAGCAAAGGAAACGGCTGAGACAAGGAAGGGACAGCCTACAAAGGGTAAAAAGTTTTACCTCCTATTCCTCAGGCAGAGGAGAAATACCTACGATATACCAAGAACTAGAATAAAAAACTAGGACCACCCTCAGAAAAAGACCCAATTGAGAAATGGGCTACCAGGGACCAGGGAGATGGCTCAGTGGAATAAGTGCTTCCTTGGCAAGCACAAGGACCTGAGTTCAATCCCTGGCTCCTCCAAAAAAGAAAAATGGTCTACCAAAATGAATAGACACTTATCAGAAAAAAAGAAACTACAAATGGCCAATAATACACACACATACACACACACACACACACACACACACACACACACACACACAAATGTTCAAGCTCTCTGGCCAGTAAGGAAATACAAATTAAAGCAACACAGATCCACCTTGTTACAGAAATAATGGATATCATCAAGAATTCAAACAATGACAAGTGGTGGAGAGGGAGTAGGTTTAAAATAAAAGGAACCTTTCTACATTGTTGGTGGGAATGAAAACACTATAGTCAGTTTGAAGATTCCTCAAAAAGAAAGTTGATTCGACCCAGCTATTCCTCCTCTAGGTATCTTCCTGAAAAAGTTTAAGACAACATATTGCAGTGATAAATGCCCACGTATATTTATAGGAGCATTGTGCATGCTCACTCTGGGTTAGAAATGGTCTGTATGTTCATCAGTAAAATAATGGATAAGGAAACTGTGGTGTTTACACAGAGTGAAGATCTTCAGCAGAGGAGATATTTGAGTCATGTGGTGGAAAATGCAACTTGAGACTAAAAGATTAAGTGAAATAAATCAGACACAGCTTAAATACCACATGTTTCTCTTCTATGAGAAACCTGAAGCAGAAAAAAATAAGGCCACAATAAAAGACTGTGAATAGGAAACAAGAAAGCATATTTTTCGCAAGTGGGGACCACAAGATTATGGGAGAAGGGAGGGAAGAAGGAAAGGGGAAATAAAAGGAATACAAGTGTGCTGTGCATGTATGCTAGCTCCTCACAATAATGTAATCATTGTGTACAGCACACATGTACTAAGAAAAGAACTAAGCAAAGGCCCACTTCTTTCTTTTTTTTTTTGTCAGAAGATAATTATGCTTTATTTTTTTCCAGTGAAACCATAATAAAACATTATTTTATTATTTTTTTACCACTTAAATTTTTTTTCAACTTTTTTTATTTTTTTAAATTTTTTATTTTATTGAACTAAAAATGTCAATCAGACAGTTTCAAGACACCTTAACAATACAGATTCGATAAATTAATACATTGCAAACTGTTTTCATAATGTTTTGGTATCGTACAAGGTGCATACATGATATTATATTTACAGATATTATTTTAGCAGATATCTCTTATCAGTGAATTAAGAGTACAGCTGCT